>WNWK01004932.1:0-129912 GCA_009830355.1 Cherax destructor
TAGTGCAGATGCTGCATGGAACCCGTGCCATACCCTACTCTTCATGCCAGTAAACCAGCAATCCGGGATAGCAACCTCACATCCACCGAGCCACCTCGGTGGACAAAAGAGAGGCGACCGGATATCCGCCACAAGCATACCGCCTTCGGCCACCACCCCGGAATCCGAAAGGTGGCCTCCAGAGATACACCTGTCGCGGGAAAGATACCCAAGGCCACACCCCGGGAGACCGGAGAGGGATTGGGACATCCCCAGGCGATCCAGATTCCACGGCAAACTACACCACCGCCAAGGACCTCAACGGAATAGGAATGGACCACGGTACCCTTCCTCCTACCTAGGAACTAGAATGCCTGTGGAGAGAAGCTCCCAGGGTAAAAATGGGAAGGAAATAAGGGAGGGATGAGGAGGAGGGGGAGGAGGAAAGGGAAAAGGGAGGATGGGGAAGATGGGAAAAGGGAGGGGGGATTGGGGGGTAATTAAGTTCGGTCTGAGGAAGAAGACCAAAAGGTTCAATTCCTCAGACCGATAGCCTCTTTACCTCGTCAAGGAGCCCCCCTTAAAGAGGCCCATCTTGTCAAGCATGTCAAGAAATTTGAGAAAGTTTAAAGGTTTGCAACAAAACTAGTCCCGGAGCTAAGGGAAATGTCCTACGAAGAAAGGTTAAAGGAAATAGGCGTGACTCTACTGGAGGACATGAAGGTTAGGGAAGACATGATAACGACATATAAAATATTGCAAGGAATTGACAAGGTGGACAGACAGGATAATCCAGAGATGGGACAAAGAATCAAGGGGTCACAATTGGAAGTTGAAGACTTTGATGAGTCAAAGGGATGTTAGGAAATATTTCTTCAGTCAGAGTTGTCAGGAAGTGGAATAGTCTGGAAAGTGACGTAGTGGAGGCGGGAACCATACATAGTTTTAAGACAAGGTTTGGTAAAGGTCATGGAGCAGGGAGAGAAAGGGCCTAGTAGCGACCAGTGAAGAGGCGAGGCCAGGAGCTATGACTCGACCCCTGCAACCACAATTACGTGAATTAGGTGAGTACACACACACACACACAGTGGTAATGCTTTATTTACAGTGAACATAGTCAGGGTATTTTTGTAGAATGGTTTGTTCTCCACTGTTCTACTTTCACTGTTCTGTGTACCTTGTTCTGCATCCACTGTTCTGCGTTCACTGTTCTGCGTTCACTGTTCTGCGTTCACTGTTGTGCATTAACTAATTGCAACTGAAACATAAATGGTTCAGGAAACACAGCTTGCAACACAAAAAAATATTTGCACAAATATGGAGGCAGAAATACAAACAATATTATTTATCCATACTTCAGTTGATGAATCCGTAAACAAATTTGCAAACAACAAAATTTGTAATATTTTTTTTATTTACATTAAACGAGGGAAATATATTTTTTCGCTTGCACAGAACAAATAAATTCTAACGCTTTTTGATGGATATCTTGGACAGTGTGTGAACCAAGTTCACAGCGGAATGGAACCAAAAAATAGTGGTAAGGGGAAGGGGATTGTGGTGGTAAAAAAGAACGTGGTAGTGTGGGTGGTGGTGATGATTGGGGGGGGTTGTATGGGGGAAAGGTGGTGTGAGGGTGGTGCTGCTGCTGGAGGAGTTTTTTTGGAGCTGTTGTTTTTGGTGCTGTTTTTTTAACTTTTTTTGCTGTTTTTGTTTTGTTTTGCTGTTTGTTTTTTTCTGCTTTATTTGCTGTTTGTTTTTTCTGCTTTTTTTTGCTTTTTTTCTGCTTTTTTTGCTCTTTGTTTTTTCTGCTTTTTTTTGCTGTTTGTTTTTTTTTTTTTGCTGTTTGTTTTTTTCTTCTTTTTTTTGCTGTTTGTTTTTTTCTGCTTTTTTTTGCTGTTTGTTTTTCTGCTTTTTTTGCTGTTTGTTTTTCTGCTTTTCGCTTTTTTTTGTTCTGCTTTTTTTGCTGTTTGTTTTTTCTGCTTTTTTTGCTGTTTGTTTTTTTCTTTTGCTGTTTGTTTTTTCTGCTTTTTGTTGCTGTTTGTTTTTTCTGCTTTTTTTGCTGTTTGTTTTTTCTGCTTTTTGTTGCTGTTTGTTTTTTTCTGCTTTCTTTGTTGCTGTTTGTTTTTTTCTGCTTTCTTTGTTGCTGTTTGTTTTTTTCTGCTTTTTTTGTTGCTGTTTGTTTTTTTCTGCTTTTTTTGTTGCTGTTTGTTATTTTCTGATTTTTTTGTTGCTGTTTGTTTTTTTCTGATTTTTTTGTTGCTGTTCGTTTTTTTCTGCTTTTTTTCTGCTTTTATTTTTTGCTGTTGCTGTTTATTCTGCTACTGCTGTTGTTACTGCTACTGTTTCTGCCCCTGACACACATACTGTAGTCACTTACCAAGAAGCAGTGGACACTAACAGATGTTCATGATGCATTATCCAGTAGGCTTCTAGCATACCTTAGGTACCTGCATACACTCTCCTTCCTGAGTACCTGCATACACACTCCCCTTCCTGAGTACCTGCATACACACTCCCCTTCCTGAGTACCTGCATACACACTCCCCTTCCTGAGTACCTGCATACACACTCCTCTTCCTGAGTACCTGCATACACACTCCCCTTCCTGAGTACCTGCATACACACTCCCCTTCCTGAGTACCTGCATACACACTCCTTCCTGAGTACCTGCATACACACTCCCTTCCTGAGTACCTGCATACACACTCCCTTCCTGAGTACCTGCATCACACTCCTTCCTGAGTACCTGCTACACCTCCCCTTCCTGAGTACCTGTAACACCTCCTTCCTGAGTCCTGCACACACTCCCTTCCGGAGTACCTGCATACACACTCCCCTTCCTGAGTACCTGCATACACACTCCCCTTCCTGAGTACCTGCATACACACTCCCCTTCCTGAGTACCTGCATACACACTCCCCTTCCTGAGTACCTGCATACACACTCCCCTTCCTGAGTACCTGCATACACACTCCCCTTCCTGAGTACCTGCATACACACTCCCTTCCTGAGTACCTGCATACACCTCCCTTCCTGAGTACCTGCATACACACTCCCCTTCCTGAGTACCTGCATACACACTCCCCTTCCTGAGTACCTGCATACACACTCCCCTTCCTGAAAACTCCTTGTCTTCTAGGGTGTCACCTAAGTTTGGAACCACAGCTGTTATTCATTGAACGTGTCCATTGTGTCTGTTATTATTAATACATGAATACAGATATCTAGTATACACACACACACACACAAGACCAGGAGCTATGAATCGACCCCTGCAAGCACAAACAGGTGAGTACACAATGATGGATGAAGTGTGGGGGAAAAAGAGCATAAGGATTGAGGGAAGGATGGAAACATTGGAGGCAGGCAAGGTACAAGAGAGATGGGCTGTTGTCCCTAAGATAAAAGTAGATTGCCTTCGAGAAGATCAAAAAACAAATCTAATGGAAGTAGATTAGATGAAGGGAAGGAGGAGTTAGGTGGTTAAAAAGGACCTTTAAGGAAGTGCTCTGGGGTAACCGGAGGTGAAGATGATGATATGGGAAGCAGAGAAAGACAACGAACTCTGGAGAGATAGGAAATGGAAGAAGAAAAGGAGGTTGTCAATTATTATCCATGGACTTCACAGGCTGTAAGGACGACGGCTGGTAAGATGCTGGTCGCGAATGAAAGGGAGACTTGTAATATCATTGGACAGGTGGTGAGGCTGAGGTGCGCGGGGCTGCAGATTTTTAGAGAATTGGGAGGTAATCAGGAGACAAAATATGACCGTTCCAAACAGACCCTTGCATCAGAAATGGCACGAGATCGGATCTTGGTATGGAAAGCATTGTTGATGAGTGCCAGGGAGTGCCTTCCGCCTGAAAAGAAGTATGGAAAAATGAATAATGAATAACTTTGAGGAATAATATTAACGATAATTTCATAAGTATTTTATTTAAAAATAAAAAATTTGCTGCCGTTGGTTCCAGTGGGATCTTATGACAGGAGAATCTCCTATGTCCAGGAGATCATCTTAGGTGTTTCAGAAGAAATGGTGTTGCTTGTCCCGGGTAGGGGGTGTTAGTCCGATGTTCAGGAAATCCTGTCAAATCTGGTTCGTAGCATCTCACTTCAGATATCAAAGGAGAGATGAGGAGTCGCTATGTCCCGTTGACTGAGTTCTCGCTCCAGTAAATCAAGCGTCTACTCTGGATGATCAAGCCAACAGCAGAGCTGATAATGAAAAAAAAAATCACTGATTACATGATGCTTATTATGTATAACATTGAAGAAAGACAAATGGTGGTAAATTTACTTCAGTATCATTTCTGGTAACCAGGTTAACAGTAACAAACAAATGAAATACTGCTGGTAGATCACTCTACCCGATCAGGAGAAGAGTGAAGGTGAAGTGATTCTCCAAACTTCAACCCACATCAGGTAAGGTTGATACTACCAGGAGTAGAAACTAGACACACCCAGACTCAAGGAAATCTGATGTTTTGCAGTGGCCCGCTAGATGGCAGTGCGGGCGGTGATATGCTAACGGTTCCTAGGGTCTGAACAACCATACTTCTATTTCAATGATTTTTCCCTCCTAATGAGGATGGACAAGTATTATGTTCCTCGATCGGGACAGAACATTACAGGAGAGAAAACAACCAAGGGGAAAGAATAAAACAATCTGTATTCTACCCTTCATCCTTCCCCACCTAAACCTCTGTTCCTAACCTATATTAGTGCAGAATTCTTTATCACAGCCAACCCTAATCCCGACACCCATCACCCCTACTTTCTGTTCCCCGCCCTTCACATCTTCCTTTCCCCATACCCACGATCTCGCCCACTTCTAGTGGAAGATCAATCCTTACAGCCACTCCTTAACCATACCCTCAACTTTCAGGAGAATTGGAACCTGAACCGGAACACAATAACAGAAAGGAACCAAAAGTGTGATATTCAAATACTGATGGGAAAACAGATATGAGTGATTATCATTAACTGTCTCATTAACACTGCATCATTAACAGAGGCGAAGCTCACAGAGGTGATAACAGATGCAATTTTCTATGAATATCAAATAATGATAAAGGTCAAAGGAAATAGTTGAAGAAAGAATCAGTTGACTTTTGGGGAGATGTTGGAATAAATGGAGAGAGGTCTAATGACTGCGTAACACACTCAACCCTGGGGGACACAAGGTGTAGTAAGTGATGTACAACCCACCAGTAAATAGCAGGCGACCAAGAGAGAAATATGACGACTATGACAGGACTATGGTGGAAGCGATGGCAGAGGTGGCTAGAAGAGCACACACGAGCAATCCAGAACTACTGATCTTGGGAGACGACATCCATAAGAAAATCGACTGGAAAAGTTTGGGATCACATGCTGGAGAAGATGCAAAGAAAGCTAACTTGTTGGAGGTGGCGATGGAAAACTTATGATTCAGCATGTCAGGGACACGACTAATAGAGAGAGAGAGGGAGAGAGGCGACGAACCAAAACTGGAACTTGTGTTCTCCCTAAGCAACTATGATGTAGAGAAGAACGTTGAACATGAGAAGCCCATCACTGTTGGTGACCACACACAGTACCTTGTGGCAGTGAGGGTGGACAGTGAAACAGTGTGAAGGAAGAGACAAACCTGACTTTAAAACAAGAGACTACACAGGCATGAGGAAATTCATAACGTGAGCACCGTGGAAAAGAGAGCTAGATGAAAAGACAGCGAACGAAATGAAGTACTGAATGTTGCTGTAAAGTGCCAAGAGGCAGGTTTGAAATTCACACCTAGAAATAGAAGCAACACAGGAAGAGCAGAATCAGCCCATGGCTCACCCAGAGGTACAGAAAAGCTAAAGCTAAAACTGCAAGAACACGGAAGGAAGAAAAATACAATTAAAAAAAAAAAACATACCGCGGGTGGGGATTGAACACGTGGCGAGTCGGAGAACATGGAAAAGAGCAGAAGAATAAAAAAATAAATATAAAATGGTACAAAGAAGAACCGAATGAGAATTTTAGAACGACATAATATCGAAAGCCAAATTTAGGCCGAAGTTGCTATGTGGACATCCGAAAGTAAACAATTGCGAGAGACCAGGAAATAAGGCTGGAGAAGGAAGGAAGAAAGGAAGAGAGCTCACTAGGAATGCCCAGGAAGTCTGCGAGGAGCTGGACACAAGATTTACCAAAGCATTCTCTGAGAATACCTCCCTAATCCGAATAATAGAACCAGACAACTTTTCTCCACGGGTTCTGAAAGAGGGAGCAGAAAAACTGTGAACCACTAGCAGCGATCCTCAAATCATTTGAAACAGAGCAGCTGCTTGATGTCTGGGAAAACCACGAAAGTGGGACAAATAAAGTAACAGACTTCAGTTAATGTCACTGATATTCATAGTAACATTAGGAAAATGATTAACAGGAGAATAGTGGAGCATCTGGGAAAGAATGGATTCATAAACAACCAGCACAGTTTTAGGAAAAGCAAATCTTGTCTCCACTATCTGCTAGAATTCTTTGACAAGGTAACGATAGTTAGGCAGGAGAAAGAGGGATGGGACTGCTTTATATTTTTGGACCCTAAGAATGCATTCGATACAGCACCTCAGAAAATACTGAGACTAAAGCTAGAGGAGTAAAAATAACTGGGAAAGCTCTACAGATGATCAAATAATACTTAAGAAGGAAGCTATGAGTTATTGTCCGGGAGGTGTCAAGATGGCCGACTGTGACAAGTGGAATTCCACAAAGGACAGGACTTGGACCAATACTGTTTTGCGTACGTAAACAACAAGACAAAAGAAATGGAGGTATTTTTATTTACATAAGTAAAACTAATGAAGAATACAAACAGGAGCAGATAAGGAAAGACTACAAATGGATTTGGATAAGCTGCAAGATTAGTCTATCAAGTGGCTATTAGAATTTAACCCCAGGAAATGCAAAGTTTCGAAAATGGGGAAGGGCGAAGATCGGACAGAAGTACCAGAGTTGACATGGTTACGACGTACAAAATATTGAGAGGAATTAAAAAGGTCTAAATTTAGTATACTAGGGCACAACTAGAAGCTAGAAACGCAGAGTCTCAGGACTATGACGAAATACTTTTTAGCCTTAGAGAGGTCTGGAAGGAAAATGACTGAGACAGCAGAGTGATAGATGCAAGATCGTGCCGAATAAGTAAAACTTTCAATTTTGGCTTAAATAGCAAGGCACTTCTTGCCGAATAAGGCAAGCGAAAACTCGTGTATGCAAAAATTTCGCAAAAATCATTCTGAAAATAACGAAAAAAATAATTTCATTGTGTTTATTATTAAATTATTGTAAACTTATATACAAGATGTTTAGTTGGATTAGGCTAAATTAAATTGCGCTTTTTATAATAAGGTTAGGCAAGTTTCCTAAGGTTCTTTTGGTACAAAATCATTAATTTTTATACTAACATAATTGAAAAAAAAAATATTTAAATGCATAAGAGAAAATTTTAGAAAGGACTTAATATTAAACGAGTTCTTGTTAATTGACCAGTTTTACCTATTCGGCACGACATTATATATATATATATATATATATATATATATATATATATATATATATATTATGTACACTGTATACAGTAGGTCCTCATTGGAGTATGCAACGTCAGTATGGAACCCATACCTGGTCAATCGCGTCAAGAAAATGGAGAAAATGCAGAGCTTTGCAACGAGACTAGGCGTATGTCCTTTGAAGACAGGGGATAGAAGGACTAAGAGGTGATATGATAACGTACAAAATACTGAGAGAAATTGATGGGGTGGACAGGGACAGATTCTTTGAGAGACGGGAAATATGAACACGAGGGCACAGCTAAAAGTTGAAAGCACAAATGTGATACAACAAATTCTAACTACACAATAGAGCGCAAACTAATGTGAAGGACATGGGAGTGATAATGTCTTAGGGTCTCACCTTTAAGGATCATAACAGTGTTACTATCACAACTGAGGTATATGATATGATGGATTCTGGAGTTTACCTGGAGAGGGTTTCGGGGGTCAACGCCCCCGCGGCCCGGTCCGAGACCAGGCCTAGTGGTGGATCAGGGTCTGATCAACCAGGCTGTTACTGCTAGCATCACGTAAACCGACGTACGTTTTTTCAGCCCGGCTGATCAGGTACAGACCTTAAGTGCCTGTCCAGTGCCTTCTTGAAGACAGTCAGTGGTCTATTTGTAATCCTCCTAATGTATGCTAGGAGGCAGTTGAACAGTCTTGGGCCCCTGACACTTATTGTGTTATCTCTTAGTGTACTCGTGGCTCCCCTGCTTCTCATTGAGGGAATGTTGCATCTCCTACCGAGTACTTGCAAAACAAGGGATGCCATGCCAGTCATGATTCCCCTTGAGTCACTTGTTCTCTCTTGATGGGGATAACATGGAATCGCATCACGAAACAGTCATATAAATGGCTAAACTATTGAAAGTGACACTAGATGCAGTGGAGGGAGGAACCTGCAAGACTTGGTCTTTATCTTGGATGCTTCAGATGAAAAGGAGATAAACTAAATCTCAAATGAGTGCAAGACACAATCCCGAGCTTCATTAACCTAGTGGAAATTAATAACCTGAAAAACAAATATAGTAAGGGAAGAGGGAAAAAATCAATCACATAAAATTGGATTATGAAGAAAACATAGAACTTCGTGTACATAGTCTAGTAGGAAAGAAAACTGGGAGGAAAGAAAACGAGCGAGAGGACGGAGTACCTACCAAAATAAGTGTCAGAAGGAGAAAACACGACAAAGAGAAGTTAAAAGGGAGGGAGGGAGAGAGAGAGAGCGGTCATGGTTCATCCGTGTATGTAGAGAGGAAAAGACAGGAGGCACTAAATCTAGATTGGACATAATGCAGAAAGCAAAATAGGACAAAAAATGAGAAAGGATGAGTCAGGAGAATGAGAAGTCATTCCATACACACATCAGTGAGAAGACGGCAGTAAAGAAACAAATGTTAATATTCAAAATTTGATAATGGTCCAGGATGGAGCGAGACAGTCTAAAGTTTTACTTCCGAAATGTAGGTTAATTGTAAGCTATTACAGCCACGTTTTTATCACTTTTAATCCTCAAATGACTACAGTTAACGAAGGAAAGAGAACTAAGAACTTGCTAAGCAAACAGGACTCAACAAAAGCAAGAGGTTCTGACGAGCTGTCTCCTGGTGTTCTAAGGAGGGAGAAGAGCACTACAACTTAGTACGACCAATTTTAATAAGTCACTTTATACAAGGCATCCTCAGAACTGGAAAATAGCAAGTGTCGTCCTAATAAAAAGGCAGAGAGACGAGTAGCACTTGACTAGAGGTCGACTTTCTTGATGTGCACACTAAGGTAATGGAGAGGGTAATAAAGAGACTGATGGCACACCTGGGGAATCATGGCGTCATAAACAAACACTGGGAGGAGCTAAGAGAAGGTAAGAGGGCTACTGTCTCGCTAACCTGTTGCTATTTTGTGACAGGCTAACAAAGATCAGAAGAGGAATAAAATAAGCAAGTGGACACCTTCTCTTGGTGGGTAAGAAAATTTGATTGTCTCACAAGATACTAATCCATAAGCTAGTAAAGTAGCCCATGCATAACGGTAAAGGCTACTTATATTTATTTATTAGATAACTGAAGGACGGAGAGAATGTTGGTATAGTTGAATGAGCGTGACGAGTTATTTCTCACAAGGATCTGTACTGGAATTCTTGTTCCTGATATTCCTGAAGGACAGGAAGATTGTGAATATTGAATAGCTAATTAAAAGGGGAAAAATATAGAGATGGCTTCAAGAATACTTGCTTAGTCTGCAGCACTAATCACAATGTTTATCTTCAAGAACATAAAGTAAGTACAAGGTCATGAAAATAGGAAAAGTATAAAAAAAAGGTTTTGGAGATAGAAAATACAAATTTAAGATAACAAATAATGAACATTATGTGAAGAATAATGCACGTAAGAGCAACTATTTGTTGGTTTCCTGTGTATTTCACCGGAGGCGCATATCACCGGAGGCGCATGTCACCGGAGGCGCATATCACCGGAGGCGCATGTCACCGGAGGCGCATATCACCGGAGGCGCATGTCACCGGAGGCGCATATCACCGGAGGCGCATATCACCGGAGTCGCATATCACCGGAGGCGCATATCACCGGAGGCGCGATGTCACCGGAGGCGCTGTCACCGGAGGCGCTGTCACCGGAGGCGCATGTCACCGGAGGCGCGTGTCACCGGAGGCGCGTGTCACCGGAGGCGCGTGTCACCGGAGGCGCGTGTCACCGGAGGCGCGTGTCACCGGAGGCGCATGTCACCGGAGGCGCATGTCACCGGAGGCGCATGTCACCGGAGGCGCATGTCACCGGAGGCGCGTGTCACCGGAGGCGCATGTCAAACAAGTAACTCCGGTGGCTTATCCACAACCGTCATACGTAAGAATGATATTCAGGTGATTAAAAAAATCAAGCCCTGTATGCGACGTACGATAATAATATCGCGGAGCATACAACTGCTTGGAACCAAAGACCTAAATAACCAGGGGAAACCAGGGAAACTCTGAAGATTCACTACGAGAATATCTCCCCCAGTTGATCAATACCTCCCCCCAGTTGACCAATACCTCCCCCCAGTTGACCAATACCTCCCCCCCAGTTGACCAACACCTCCCCCGGTTGACCATTAGCTCCCCAATTGACCAATGCTTTCCCAGGATACCAGTGCCACCCCTGGTATATCAATACTTCACCAGCACCCCAATACCTCTCATATTACACCAATAGCTGCCCCAGTAAATCAACCAGCAGCAGCAGCATCACAGGTATCAGCATCACAGGTATCATCATCACAGGTATCAGCCTCCGTACCTTTGATCACGAGTCGCTGTGAAGTTGGCCTGGGTCACCAACCAACCGTTAACTGCCTATATTAACGGCCTATATAAAAAGCTTATATAAAAATCCTATATTTACTGCTCATAGCGCAAACTCTTCATATTTGATAGAAATATGTGAAAGCTAAACTGATAAGCTTGATTAGTTTGTATATGTATATATGAATGCATATGTATATTTCGTGCCGAATAGGTAAAACTTGCGATTTTTGCTTAAATAAAAACGATCTTCTTGCCGAATAAGGCAAGCGAAAATTGTGTATGCAGTAATTTCGGAAAAATCATTCTGAACCTAACGAGAAAAATATATTTCATTGTGTTTGTTTATTACTAAATTATTGGATTAGGCTTGTTATAAGGTTTACGTAAGTTTACCAAGGTTCTTTTGGTATAAAATTATTAATTTTTACATTATCATATATGAAAAAAATATATCTTTAAACGTATAAGAGAAAATCTTAGAAAAGACTTCATTTTAAATGAGTTATTTCTACTTGACCAGTTTTGCCTATTCGGCACGACATATATATATATATAGTTTAGAAAAACACGTGAGCAAACACTAGGATATATTTATTAGAGAACGTGTCGGTTCTGGGACCTTGATCACTTGAGAACGCATACATGCAAGGTCCATATAGATATATATGCGAAATACATAGATATATAAATATAGACATATAGATATATGAATTAAAAGAATTGAGGGGGACTGTGTAGTCAATGCATATAAGTTGTAAGTGGCCACTTAGCCACTAAACTTACAATTGGGTGATTATAAAATAACATTAGAGACTTTGTTTCTCAGCAGCACTGACTGTGACCCTCCTGTCTTGTCCCACAGCAGCACTGACTGTGACCCTCCTGTCTTGTCCCACAGCAGCACTGACTGTGACCCTCCTGTCTTGTGCCACAGCAGCACTGACTGTGACCCTCCTGTCTTGTCCCACAGCAGCACTGTGACCCTCCTGTCTTGTCCCTCAGCAGCACTGACTGTGACCCTCCTGTCTTGTCCCACAGCAGCACTGTGACCCTCCTGTCCTGTCCGTCAGCAGCACTGTGACCCTCCTGTCTTGTCCCACATCAGCACTGACTGTGACCCTCCTGTCTTGTCCCTCAGCAGCACTGACTGTGACCCTCCTGTCTTGTCCCACAGCAGCACTGAATGTGACCCTCCTGTCTTGTCCCACAGCCCAGACCAGAAGCTATCATGGCGCATCTGCTCGCATACCCTCAAAGTCACACAGTAAATTAACCCTTACACGACATTCTTCTGTTTATTCATTGACAGTCGCTGGTCAGTGGCGTCCTCAGAGAACACTGTTACTGCTGAAAATGGTCATTGACAGCATCACAGACACTGACTGCAGGAGGTCACGGATCATCACACACATCCCTTCAACTCTGTATTTTCTGTCCAGGTGGAATTTACGTGTTCATATTTACACGTGTATATGTACGTTCCTCATGTTTGTTTTTTTCGCCACTCTCTTCCTCCTGTTCCTCCCACTACACTTTTTCTTCATTTTCCTGCTTTCCCTTATTCACCTTTCTGGCTGTTAATAAGTACTTCTCTCTCTCACCATATGCCAGTCTTATCAACTTCGCTCACCATACACATTTAAAAGTGGAGACTTGACCAGGTTACCACAAACTAATAAATGCATTTATCATTCATGCCCTTCTGTGATTTTTATTTCGTTTCTATACACAATTTTTTAAATGAAATATGAAAAGTTTGTCAAAAATTAATTAAGCACAAATTAATTAAGCAAATTTTACTAAAATATATACTTTTTCCTATATATCTATACGCTTCTTCATATCCTCACTAGTTTTAAAAACTTTCCGTGATCAAAACGCCTACTGATAATGAGGTCGTTCAACCGGGTATTAATTTAGGCTTCCGACACAGAAATCCTCTTTGGGATATTTCGATAATTTGTGCTAAAGAAGATTTGATTCCATACTTGAATATGGCGTTACACACATCCTGCCATACTTTTCTAAAGTTATACGCCACAATTATAAGAGCCCTTTTTAATAACAGTAGAAGCTGTATACCTGGAGAGGGTTTCGGGGTCAACGCCCCTGCGGGCCGGTCTGAGACTAGGCCTCGTGGTGGATCAGAGTCTGATCAATCAGGCTGTTACTGCTGGCCACACGCAAACTGACGTACGAACCACAGCCCGGCTGGTCAGGTACTGATTTTGGTGGCTGTCCAGAGCCTTCTTTTAGACAGCCAGGGGTCTATTGGTAATCCCCCTTATGTATGCTGGGAGGCAGTTGAACAGTCTTGGATCCCTGGTAGTATTAACAGCAGTAGCAGCGTCAGTTGTCAAGTGTAATATAAACAAATCTAGAAACTTATAATGATAAAATAAAATTAAAAAATCATTGAAGTATGATTAAAACCAGATGAGTGAATCCTCTATTTAGGCTCATGTTTATGCACCTAGTTAATGATGACAGCAATGACATCAACATTGTGTAACTATCATTATATAATATGCTGACACTCCTACACAAATATTCAAATATCAGAACAGGCAAATTTATTCTTATAATGCATTTAACAGGATTCTGCAGCCTCTTGCAGTATTTTACTTGAAATAAAGAAATGTGATTTTTAATAATAAATAAAGATGTAGGTTATCAGTAACATGATTACTTGTATAGGTTGGAACACCTGAGATACACAGGATATATACACTTTGAGGTGTATGTTGCTGTATATGTATGATGAGAGTTTACTGGTAGTATCCCTTTTTAGGAGGGGGAGGGACCAATGGAGTGACGAAGGGGTTCTTGGACCAGTGGAATTAGACCTTTTGTCTCCTTTCTCGGATTGAATCTAAATACCCCACACATCCCCTCCCCATCTCTCTCCATTCATCCTTCTTATCTGGGGATATTTTCCCCTTTAAAATTTCATCCTCTAGTCATAGGGGAAAAGGGATCGTTAGGTCCCATTTCATTGATACCTCGCTGGTAGTGCTGTTTGCCGTGAGAATTGGATTATCTGGGGACAAGCTGGGCCTCGCCTATGCTTGGATAAGAGAAATATCCCGGAAGTTTGCCTTCCGGATCCGGGTGATGGCGGCTGAAGTAATAAGACTACGGGGGTTTCTGGTCGCCCACCTCTCTTGTTGGCCGAACCTGGCTGGGCTGATTCTGGGGTCCTGGTATACCAGGTAGGGTCGGAGGCAATTTCCTTGCAGCATCAGCATCACTGGCCGCACCTAAGGTACTCTTGCATCCGGAGGCGGATATACATTTTTTTCTTCCCCGGAGCTGCCCCTCTCCCCCCATTATTTGCTCCCGGGCTCCTTACCCCTGCGGCACCCATAATTGACCCTGGCAAGCCGACGGACCTTTCGCTTTTGGACAACAACTCATTGTTTGACTCGGGTACCGGCATTCCAGCTGACCCTTTTGATACCACTGACTTCCTTTTACTTTGAGTATTCCTGGCTTCTACGGATTGTCTTGAAGCCATCGTCTAAACGAAGTCGACCTGTAGTTGATTATCCCGACACTATTACTTACACTCCTCGGTCCTATCCTAAGAAACACGCTATCTGATAACCTTTTTCCCTTCAATTCGTATTTGATAGACATTCTCGGACGAAATTCTTTTCAACCAACGACGCCTACTGATTACCTCCACTGACCATCACACTAGCAAAGCACTCTTAAGGTATTTTAGTTAAAATATATCCTTACAATCCTTCGAGTGGGATGCTGAACAGGCTGACAATATCTCTCTTCCGCTCTGTTGACAACATCCCTGTCACAATATACAGACAAACCATTCTAAATTCTAGCTGCGGTACTGTTCTCATCCCGCATACAGGAATTTAGGCAGTGTGGCCCGGACATTCAAGAGCAACTTTAGCTCCAGAATATCTTAGTGGAAACTCATATGCATCCAAATTAACTTTTAATTGTCGGGAGCTTCCAGCTTCAGTTTATATAGCAGGACAACGCTTGAAAGTGCGGAAACTTCTCCTAACATCTCAACAATGTAGACATTGCTGGTGCTTTAGCCACCCGGCCAAATATTGTAGATCACAGCTTATGTTAATCCATCCTGCAGCCAACCCTCTCACCCTCCTCCCCACTTGTTTGAACCGTTGCATGGTTTTGTTTCGAGAGAATGAAGTTTAGTTTCAAGGGAAGGAAGGACCTTTCATGTTAGGGAAGTGACTCAACTTTGTCTCCAAGGAAGACTTCCGTAGTTTTGCCTTAGAGCTGCTAAGCTTCCACAGGTCACTGTTGTACCCACTTCCACAGCCACTCCTTGTCCAACCCTTATGAAATTCGCACCTCTTTGCCTTTTCCCGTTCTTACTACTACGTCCTCTTCCATTTCCCTTGTTTCTCCACTTACACAGCCTTCTCAGGCTGGGTCTTCTTATCTTCCTCTCAAAGATCAAAATCTCCCCCAGTCAACAGAAATCCCTACTCACCTATTCCTCCGTGCATAATCTTCCTTACCTCTGTGTTTAACCCTTGTCTCCTACGTCTGTGACAGTTTTGGAAATCTATCCACCCTTACATACTGCTACTAACCCCTTCGTCACTCGCCCCACCCAGTTCCTTCATTCCAGGACACCACTACGCTGTCTCCAAGTTTGTGAACTGCCATTGTCTTTCCACTCTCTAGTCTACCTACCTCCTCCGTCTCTTGAGTCACGATTCATTTGTTAATTGATTTTACTGAAAAGATTAATTAAGCCTGCGATGGACCTAGAACCCTCCCTTGCCCCTCCTACCTTTCCATTCTCACCCTCTGAGGTTCCCTACATCTGCTCCTGACCGCCATCTTCATTCTGTCGTTACCAACACATCACTTATTTTTAATTTACTGCTATCACTACACAATGACTTTACTACTCACTCTACCTTTATTACGGTGAAATATCAGAGGATACAGAGAAAATCGAGGGGAATTTCAAATTGTCCTCGCCTAGTTTTTCCCCCTGTATGATTTTGTTTACAGGAACTTAAATTTTGTTCTACTGTTGGAATTCCTGTCTTTGGCTGTTGTATTACAATCCCTCGATCCGTTTTTGGTTCCCGACGAGACACATTGAAAGTGCACTTCTTGTGCGTAATGATATTCCTTTTTCTCGGCAAATGGTTCACAGCCTTTTTTTTTTTTTCATCTTTCCCCTTCTCCCACATTATCCCTGACATTTAATTTCTGATTCCTTCCCTATCTACACCACTCCTTATAATAGGTAATACTAATGATGATCATTTGTTGTGGGATCTCCTTGACTCTCGTAGGAACCAGCTAGAGGTTTTTCTCGCGTCTCTTCCTCTCCAAATCCTCTCCACATTTAGGTCCTCGCACTTGTACTCTTCCCATTATAGGAATCTATGTTCTTCTTCCATAGTGTCGGACTTTGATTAGTTTGTTTTACCTGATTTTTTCTCTTTTCATTACTTCTCATTCTTACTCTCGACCTTCTCGTTGTTTACGTTGGATGTTCGAGTGAGTGGAATGTTTTTTTTTTATGCACGTCATACGTCTTCCTGATAGCGCAGTGCTGTATGTCTGGTGGTTTATCGCTTAGTTTTGATTATAGTAACGATCATTTTCCTGATGGTACACTTCCTTCATCTTCTGATGAGATGTTGAAGCTTTTTTTATCGCTTCTATGCAGTATATATTACAATCTCCTGAACCTCAAGTAAAAATGATCTCAAACGGGTTCCCTGGTGGTCTCGTGACTGCTCGTGCTGTGTAGTCTTTGTGGTCACTACCGTCACACCACAACGACCTGGCGTTAAGTGAGACAGTTTGCTTGTCATATTATTTGGGTTGGCGAAACGTATTTGTTGGCGTCCTTATGTGTCCACTGTTACTACTACTGTGTGTGCAGTCTGGAAAAAGGTACTTGACTGGCAAGTACTCGGCGGACCTTGTTCATATTCTTATGGGTGCTGATGAGGGCGTTGCAAATCCTGTTGATTTACACAAGTCTTCAACAACTGGGTATCTTTATTAAGTAGACGTTTCGCCAACTAGTGGCTTTATCAATACAGTACAGAAGACTGAACAGGTAAAATATAAGAACATAAGAAAGAAGGAACACTGCAGCAGGCCTACTGGCCCATGCGAGGCAGATCCAAGTCTCCCACCGGCTTAAGCCAATGTCCCGACCCAGCCAGGTCAGGTTACATTCACTTAAGGAAGGAGCACGGCATCTGACCTAGTAGCACAAGCTAGTCAGGACTAACTCACACCCACCCGCACCCACTCTTATATTTATCTAGCCTCTATAACTGTACAAGGGAGTTTGTTCCACTCATCGACAACTCTATTACCAAACCAATGCTTTGATTATATCCTTCCTGAATCTGAATTTATCCAACTTAAAGCCATTGCTGCGAGTCCTGTCAATACTAGATATTTTTAGCACGCTATTTACACTGATTACCTTATCGTCTACCTCTTCAGTTTTCTGTATTGTATTGATAAAAATCACTGGTTGTTGTAACGTCTACTTAATAAAGATACCCAGTTGTTGCACACCTGTCTTACTTCTTCAACTCGTTGGTATTATGTACCATTTGATGTTAAGGTTGCCACAGTGCTTCAGCATCAGCTTGTACGTGTATCCCAAGGGCAACATCTCTCTCCCTCACCTCTTTCCTCCCAACCCGAGAGGGAGTCTACACATAGATTTCACTTCTCACATTGAATACCCTTTTGATGTACCTTTTACTATCCGCGATCTCGCATCAACACCATCGACGTGTCACCCGGCAGCGGTTGGGCATGAAGACATCCATATCCATATGCTTAACACTCATACCCTACTGCGCTCGCCGTCCTCTTGTGTATGTTGGTGTCATTTGGTCCCGAGATCTTCCCATCAATGGAAAAGAGCTGTTGTCCTGCCTTTTCGTAAGCCGGGTATTTCGGGCCATGACACCTCTCATTGTTCCTACTAGTGCTATTTGTAAGTTCCTGGAATGTTGGGTTAACAAATATTTAGTATGGTACTCGGAAACCTGAAATTCTCTCTTCTCATCACTTTGGTTTCAGTAAGGGCTTTTCTACCATTGACTAGTTAGTCCACTTGGTCAATTATTAAAGTCCTTTTCAATCTCGAAAAGCTTGTAACACTACCTGATTTTACAACATATTGGCCCAAGCCTCCGAATATTCCATGGGTCTCCCAGGCAATTTACTGCTTTTCCTTCGATAATTTCCTGACGTCGTTCAGTGTGAAGGCGTAACTCACTAGACTCTTCCTGCTCGCCATTAATGGCCATATCTTTGTTATCCCTTCCAGTGTTTAGTAAAGTAAATTTTATTTCATTGCAATTATACATAGATATTGGTAGTTACAATCATAAACTGAAGTGCAAGGAGAGCCACTGACTTGCCATGGCATTAGGGGCAGCTTAATCTAATGACTTATAGACTATGTACATAATATTAGAGAAATTGATTGAGTTTATTCTAGTTATATATTTGATTTCAAATTACAATATGATGATATTATACTGTTAAAATTACAATATGATGATATTACATTGTAACAAGTGTTTAGGAGGATGATAATATAAAATTGAGATCATCTTAAGGAAAATAACATTGAGCATTTTTGAAAGTAATTTATAGTATGATTATTTAGTTTAGGGTGAGTAGGTGGTCTTTGAGAAGAGTCTTAAATTGATTTTCAGACAAGGTTATCTTAGTATTTACTTGTAATGAATTCCAGATTCTGGGGCCCTTTATATGCATAGAATTTTTACATAGGTTGATATGGACTCGGGGTATATAAAAAAGTGATCTGTGTCTTGTGGTCATGGGTCCTATTAAAGTTGGTGAGGAGAATTTTGAGCGGAGGGTTTATATTAGAGTGTAGAGTTCTATGTATGTAGTAGGCACAAGAATAAGTGTGAATGTTCTTTATGGTGAGGAGTTTTAGGCTTTTAAATATTGGTGGAGTATGCTGTCTAGAGTGGGAATTTGTTATCATTCTGACTGCAGCCTTTTGCTGGGTTATGAGTGGTCTAAGGTGATTTAATGTTGTTGATCCCCATGCACAGATTACATAGGTGAGATAAGGGTAGATGAGTGAATGATACAGAGCAAGGAGAGCTGATTGAGGCACATAGTAGCGTATCTTTGATAGTATGCCTACTGTCTTTGAGATTTTCTTGGATATTTCTTGTATATGTGTTTGGAATTTAAGGCTACTGTCAAGGTGGATTCCTAGGAATTTTCCCTCTGTGAGTCTTGTGATGGGTGAACCATTGAGTGTTATGTTAAGTGGAACATTTGTGGCTTTGCTTCCAAACTGTATGAAGTAGGTCTTGTCAGTATTGAGAGTAAGCTTGTTAGTCGTCATCCATGTTGATATTTTCTGTAATTCGGCATTAACAGTGTTGGCCAGTATAACTGGATTTGGGTGAGAGAAGACATATGTTGTGTCATCTGCAAATAATATGGGTTTGAGTAGTTGTGATGCATTCGGTAGGTCATTTATGTAAATGAGAAATAGGAGTGGCCCCAGGACACTTCCTTGAGGGACGCCGACTGTAATTTGTTGTGTGGAAGAGTTCGCTCCATTTGTGTACACGTATTGGCTTCTGTTGCTAAGGTATGACTTTAGGTAGTTGAGTGGGTGCCCCCTTATACCATAGTGTGCTAATTTTGTGAGCAGTAAATCATGGTCGACTGTATCAAAAGCTTTGCGTAGATCAATGAAGATTTTAAAAAGCAGTGGTAAATTAGAAATTGGTCTATAATTATTCAGGTCTGTTTGATCACCTCCTTTGTGGATCGGGGTCACCCTAGCTATTTTGAGAATTGATGGGAAGGTAGAGGCTTCAATGGATTTATTGAATAGTGTTGCTATAATTGGTGACAGTACCTGTGAAGCTTTTTTGTACATAAAAGGTGGTAAGCTGTTTAAGTCTCCTGCCTTGTTTTTAAGGGTGTTGATTATGAGCGAGACTTCAATTGGGTTGGTAGGAGCTAGGAATAGTGTATCAGGGTAGGTGTTGGTGAGGTAGTCTGTTGGACAGGTGTTCGAGCTTGGGATTTTACTCGCTAGATTCTTTCCTACGGTGGAGAAGAAAACATTAAGTCTGTTTGCTGTCTCAGTTGGTGAGAGTAGGGGTTCATCTGTTTTTGATAATTTGATGGTATTGTTCGTGGATATCTTTTTATTTCCTAGAATTGCAGATAGGGTTTTCCAGGTCTTTTTCATATCACCTTTTATGTTCTGGAGTCTCTCATAATACAATTTTTTGGACCTTCTTATCAGGCTGATAAGGATTGATGAGTAGCGTTTGGATTGTTCTCTGGTTATTAGACCCCTTCTGTATTGTTTTTCATATTGGTGCCTTTTGTTAATGGATTTAAGGATGCTGGGTGTTAGCCAGAGATTGTTAAGTCTCTTATCAGTGATCTGTTTAGTTTTTTTAGGGCAATGTTTGTTATAGAGGAGGAGTTTTTTTTTAAGGAAATTCTTGATGCATTCATTAGTATCTGAATATGTTTCTAACTCATTATGCCAGTCAATGTAAATCATAGCTCTTATAAAGTTATTAACAGCTGACTCGTTATGTAGTCTGAAGGTAACTTTTGTAATATCTTGGGGCAATTTACCTAGGTTGGTTATGAGAAAGGTCGGGTAGTGGTCTGTGGTGTTGTCTGTGATTATGCCTGATTTTAGAGGGGATATAGTGTTAGTCCAGATGTGGTCTAGTAATGAGGTACTAGTCTCGGAGATTCTTGTAGGTTTTGATATTGTTGGTAGTAATAAGAAGTTGCTCATAGTGTTTGTGAATTCTGTTACTTGTGGGTCCTGGTCATGTAGGAGATTTATGTTGAAATCTCCAGTGAGCAGCAAATGGTCTTTGTTCATGTGTGCATCAGTTATCAGGTTTCCTAGTTTTTCACTAAAGTGGTGAATGTTTGACTGTGGTAATCTGTAGATGTTTATCACTGTGAGGTTTTTTTTGCAGGTCTTTTGATTTAAATTTAGCTATAATATATTCTCCATGCTCATTCCTTGCGCCTTCATTTACCTCCCCATTGTTTTCCCCCCATTAATTCCCCCCTCCCACATTTTCTTTCCCTTCCCTCCTTGGAAAGTTCATATGACAGGTGTTTACTCCTTCCCAATTGTGTCAAAGCTCACTTGACTACAAAAACAGCTTTATGCTCATTCTTCATTTAAAACTTCCATTCTCACTGTCGTACTACGGCAGTATACACTGATGGTTCTAAATCCACTGATGGTATCCGCCATACAGCTAATTTTCCTGATAGAATAATCCAAGATCATTTATTAGACTTGGCCAGTGTTTTCACAGGACAGTTATATGAGGTCATACACATTATGTCCATATCCACCTCGTCATCCATAGTTGTTTCGGATTCTCAAAATGCATCGCCTGGTCTCCATTCACGTTGAGCTTTGGCTATGGTGCATTTTAGTTTTGCTGGGTAGATGTTCGGGGCAATGAATAGCAGACATAACTGTTCTGTGTGCTATTTAGTACCTTCCTATTTCCCACAAGGGTTCTTCTTTCCCATGATCTCTCAGCTAAACTATTAGCAACTACGCTGGTCAGAGCTGGACCACAAGAAATTGTTTTCTATCAAACCAGGTTTAGGATAGTAGCAACTCTCAGATACCACATGCGGAAATGCCCGTCACCGTTCTACGCAAACTGTATGGTCACTCTGACAACCTTCTATATCTTAATATATTATTGTGTTCATCAGCTGGCTTGTGGGGTTAACTTGTACAGTCTCCACCACTCAAACACACACTGACCACCTCGTCTCTTCATTGAAAGTCTCACCCTTGAAGCAGACACACTCTTCATGGCTTTTTTAAAGAAACTGGGTTGTTGCATTAACTTTGATTTAAATATTATTGCAATCACATCTACCTCGACTAACCCTTAATCTCACACATCAATATTCCTTTCTCCTATCCATCGCACATTCTTGCTTTTGCGCATCATTTTCCAACAGCGCCGTACGACCGTTTGGAGTTTAGCGCTTAACGTGTTATAATGAACAGGTGACACGCACCCTTAACCCTCGACAGACTTTTAAGCACCGTTAATCAATCAACCCAATATATGTTTTTAAGTGTGCATGTATATTTATATAAAGTGTGTGCAATAAGATCACAGTAAACAGGTAATGTCACAATAGTTCCTTGATAATGTGAGAAGTCACGAAAGCGCTTGCAATTTCACTAGTTTTTTTCACCCCGTGGTTGTTCTGCATATATATATATATATATATATATATATATATATATATATATATATATATATATATATATATATATATATAAATATATATATATATATATATATATATATATATATATATATATATATATATATATTATATATATAGAATCTTATTAACAGACAGAATACATCAATGGAAAACATGAACATGAATAAAATGGTACAATATATCAAAGATTATAGAATCTCCTCCAGCTCCTCGAAGCCGGACGCTGAGCCAAGTATGCAGCATGCGTTTCCCCTCTGGATGGCCATGCTGAGACGCTGGAACATGAACGTGGCTGCCCTTGGGTCCCTGGTGGTGTCGATGAGTCTGGAACCCAGTTCTTTAAGGAAACGTGTTGCATTGTTTCCCCACGCTCCCAAGGTCTCTGATCCCACTGGGACAAATTGATACTGTTGGCTTATGTCCCTGTACTTGCCGATCTTGTACTCCTCTCTGTGGTCAGCAGCTCCTCCCTGTCGCCCGACTCTGTGATGGATGTAGGTGTCAGCCAGTGTCGACACACAGGTATAGTCCCATGCTAAGAGCTTGCCATTCTTCCAAGGATAGATGGTGATCCCGTCGGGGCGGTTTGCTGGGTTGTGGGCGTTGTTGGCTGCTAGTGATCGGGGCTCTCTCTCGGCTGGGCATCCAGCTGTAGCAAGGGTTCTCTTTATGATGTCGTTGACCTCATTGTGTCTTGCATGCCAACCCTTGGTTTTAGAACAGTTAAGACCATGTAGACCATATTGGTCGGCTTGCGCATCGCTGCAAATACACGTATATTACGTGTGAATAGGGGCAGCAAGGCGCAGAGCCACTGCAATACGAAGGGTCTTAGGGTCGAGGCGTGTTCCCATGGCCGAAATGGGAACTGTTTGGAGGAAGTCCCCAGAGTGAGGTGCACTCACAGCTAGGAGACGGGCAGTTTCCCTGTCCGATGTTACGGCCCTAAGCATATTGGCAAGTATCTTTTCAGTGATGGGGACGTCCCAGCTTGACTGTTTGTAGGCCAGTTCTTCACTAGGTTTTGGTGTTGGAGCAGCAAGAGTCTCCCATTCAGTGATGGCACTGGTGTAGCTAGGGTCCTGTATTCCTGCTGAATCACTGAGGTTGTCTGGGAAAATTTGTTTTATTAGCTCATTTGATGCTATGGAAGAGGATAAGAAAGCTGGTAGGGCAATCTGGGAGGATTTGCGTACTCCCAGCCCCCCAAGTCTGACTGGAAGTGAGGCTTGCAACCACTGTCCATCTTCGAGGGAAAGATTCAATACACTCTCTAGCATGGTCTTGAGGAGAGAGTCATATTCCTTGAGTTTCGGACTGCTGAAGGCTGGGGAGCATCTCAGGAAGTATGTAAGTTTTGGGATTGACAGGCACCTGGTGAGTAGGTAGAAGGCATCATGTGTATCGATGTCTTTCATCCTACCTTCCATCGTCCTGAGGTCTGAGATTTTTTTCCAGGACCAGATCGATGGCATTGGGCCCAAGAGGAGCACCAAGGAGAGTGCTGTTGGCTGGATCAATGGCTCGTGCCCCTGGTAAAACAGCCCTAATGTCCTGGATCATCTGTGGATTGGTGGAAACTATCTCACATTTGGTGGGGTTTAAAGATAGGCCCAGGCTCTCTACCATATCTTTAATTTTCCTGATGTCTCCTAGGAGAGATTGTGTAGTGACAGCTAGGGTGCCATCATCCAAGAACCAGATATTGAGCTCACTGGACAAGGCTTCTGTGACATCCTTGATGACTAGACAGAATAGAAAGGGGGCAAGAGGGTCCCCCTGTTGCACACCCTCACACGAGTCAATTTCATGGTCCCCAAACAAAAGTTTAGAAGTCACACTATAACACGATTCTATGAAGGGATAGAGGGAAGGAAAGTGCCTAGAAACTGCTAGGAGAGCAGCGTCCCTTCTGACTGAGTTGAAAGCATTAGCAAAGTCCAATTTGATCAAGGCTTTTTCATTGGACATGTTGTTGATGTATACTCGTGCTGCATGGGCAGCTGCTTCACAGTCTTGTTGAACACCAAAACCGAGCTGAGTTGGTTTCAACATTGAGGCAGCATCTTGACTCACCATTCTTACTGCAGCCTTGGCAACTAGGCGCCGAAGGGTGTTGCCCACTGCAATGGGTCTGATTCCTCCATATATATATATATATATATATATATATATATATATATATATATATATATATATATATATATAATATATATATATATGTCGTGCCGAATAGGTAAAACTTGCGATTTTGGTTTAAATAGCAACGCTCTTCTTGCCGAATAAGACAAGCGAAAATTTGTGTATGCAATAATTTCTCAAAAATCATTCTGAACCTAACGAGAAAAATATATTTCATTGTGTTTGTTTATTATTAAATTATTGTAAACTTATCTAAAATATCTTTAGTTGGATTACATTGAATTAAATTTCGAAGAATTTATAAATGTTTGAAGATTGGGTAAGCATTCTATAATATGATGAATCAAAAGCATTTACCTTCATATCTTTAACTATAAGAGTAATTTCGCCTTCAAGCAATTTACAGGATGATGAATGTCCAATATAAGCATTTAGAATGACACCAAATTTTTCTAGACCTCTCCTGAAGCATTGCTCAGAAAAAATAGAGTGCAAAGCATCATGTCCCGTCACACTAATTATAAATAAGATTGGTTTCTGAAGTGTTGCTGTAGATTTATTAATACGCACAATTTTTACAAGTAGCGCATTTGTTCTTAAATTTCTGGCATAAACGAAAATTAATAATAAAAATCAGTAATTGGTATTAGTAATGCTGTCAGGCCGACTCTCACCAGCAATAACATTGGCAATAACACTGGCACTATCACTGGCACTATCAACACATACTTTTTGCCCTTGTATCACTCTATTATAGTCTAAATTCTAAAATCTTTGTAAGCTTCTCAGCAATTGATTGACAAACTTATGTTAATAATAATAATAATAATAATAATAATAATAATAATAAAGATAAAATGAATAAGAATAGTCGTTCTACAAGTAAATAATATAACTATTACAGACCTACTGTAACTGACATCATTAACATACTATCTGCGACGTCGTCACCCTTACTCTATCTTCCCTCCTCGCTGACGGCCCCACAGATTCCCTCTTTGACTTTCTGACAGAGAGAGATTTATTACACAACCTTTGTTTATACTTCGTTCAGCACTCCTCACCGCCCTTACTAACTCTCCCTCTGTTATACTCTCAACCCTTGCTAGTTTCAGATAAAGCATATTTCATAGTTCACACACCCTACCCTACAGCACCGTATGACCCTGGTGGGTTTAGCACTTAGTGTTGATGATAATAATAATAATAATCATACTACAGAGTAAGCCCCTGGTTATGGAGAGCATTTCGGGCAACTAAACTTGACCCCCCGGAATGCGACCCATACCAGTCGGCTAAAACCCCAGGTACCTACTTAACACTCCTTAACACATTTTCAAGTATATTTTTATTCAACATCTTCCCTTTCTAACGAAGATAATTTTCCCTAACTACTGTACGACAATCTTTAACATTATTCCAGCCAGTAATAACTTAACACTTATTCTGGTTTACACTCATTTTACAAAACTTTTCCAAGGTATTATCAGTTATTTTAGAAAGATGAGCATACAAAGTATAGATTACTTTCTAATGATCTTCATTATGACCTCCAGTGTTACTGCAGTGGAGTGCTGAGTCATCACGTAGAGTAATCATTTCAGAATCAACATAGGTATTTATTTCCTCAAATCCATTGGAATTAATCTTGTCCTTTTCAATAGTCTTAATACGGTTAATTGAAATAATTATTTTACTATTTTATTATTTACAGTTCCAAGCCCCTCAAGGGGCACTTGATCTAGGGATTGGATCTGTATATGCAATAATTTCGCAAAAATCATTCTGAACCTAACGAAAAAAAATATTTTTCATTGTGTTTATTATTATATTATTGTAAACTTATCTAAAATATATTTAGTTGGATTGGGCTAAATTAAATTGCGCTTGTTATAATAAGGTTAGGTAAGTTTTCTAAGGTTATTTTGGTACAAAATTATTAATTTTTACATTAACATAAATGAAAAAAAGGTAATCTTTAAACATATAACAAAAAATATTAGAAACGACTTAATTTTAAATGAGTTCTTGCTAATTGACCAGTTTTACCTATTCGACACGACATATAATATTTTACGTAATTTTTTATATATATAAAACGCGATGTAATACACATTTGTCGCGTTCTGTAATATACATTTTGATTTTTCATATACATTATTACACAACTTCATTTGTCAAAGACACTAATATGTATTTTCACTTATATACACTAATATATATTCTCACTTATTGTATATTCTGTAATATGGATTTTAATTCATATGAAATCTGTAATACAAACTTTTTTTTTATTCATGTCATTCATGTATTCATTATTTTGAACAAAAAATATAATGAATAAAATTATATACCAGCTGAAAAAAGTATACATAATAAGTGTAATAGACGAACCAGAAATAATCACACGCCACAATAATTTGAATTGAATCATCAATTATTAGGGAAAAAAATATTTACCATATAACTGCAAAATTAATTAAGTCTTCATCGTACTTTTTTTTAATGAAAAAAAAGTGATTGATAGATTTCCATCAGTGAAGTAATATATTATTACCCTCATTAATGGTAATATTTTCAGCAGTGTGGAAGTAATATATTATTGCCCTCGGTACTATTTTTTCCTGCCAGTGAATACTGACGATTAGTGGACGGTGGGTCGAGCCAACACAGCTAGAGACTAAATATGACATAAATCAAAGTGACTGGTTTATCAGTGGTAATGTACATGATAAGCTGTCACCACAAACCATTGAATGATTAAATATTATGTTCAACAAACACTATTTCTCTTGTAGAGAAATTAGCAAAGGTTTACAAGATATAGTTTCTTGCATGCAAGCAACGAGACATGATGGTAACCCTACAAATCCTATTGTGTATACCAAACTTTCAACTCAGCATAAAAAGAGTATACCTACTCCCACTAAATCACCGAATATCCTATAAGAGTATAACACTTCCTCTTCTACATAAAATGAATGACAGTAATGAAGTGTGGTGGCCCACTACACTTCCTGTCCACGTCGTTCACGCAGCGGCCGTAATGAACGTTAAAAAATAAACGTTTTAATTTTCTCCACACTATATCTTTGCCAGACGTATCGGTGCCAATTTTTAATTTCCTCACCTGTGGGTAAATATAGTTGAAAGGAAAATAGCATTCGATGAAAATAGGAAGCGATAGAAACTGACTTTAAAAATACGTTAAAAATGGACGTAATTGAAAGAGATTGTATTGTTACTGTCACGACTGAGACAGATGTGAACCCTTGCAGGACCGCCTGGTGTACACATATCAACCTTTCCCCATCTCCTAATACCCCTCATTGAAGCCTTTTCCAGCACTTAACACCTTGAAAACTTTCCCCATCACTCAACAATTTCCATGAAATCGTCCCCCATCACTTAACACCATTCTTGAAATCTTTCCCCATCACCTAACATCCCCACTGAAGCCTTTTCCATCACTTTGTTAAGACCACCAGATAATAACAACCTCGTATATGATATCAACAACTTGGGGTAACGAACACACGATCAAACACTTCCAGTAAAACAGCATAGCAAATCTATTATGTATTTTGTTATAAAACCACGAATTTGGCGGCCATTATACAAGATACAAACCATCAGGTAGTTTGTTCAGATCAGTACAAACGTGCATCGACTTGTTAAGTGGAAAATGGCATATGTAGTACCTATTTACGATGTGGTAGTTAGGCTGTATCCTGGGTACGAATCCCAGCTCAGAGGAGCTGGATGAGGGTTTTGCATTATAATCTCTGATGAACACGTAGAAATATGTACTTGAAATGTATTCCTAAACCTTCATGTACTGTATATGCCATATGTATACCAGCAATGTATCTTTTAAGTCTTGGCAACCATTATTATGTAATATATACCTGTCGGTAAAAAAAAAATAAAAGATAGGGTGGTATGGAAAGTGGAATATTCAAATGGTTTCAGGAAGAAATCCAAACATTTTTCATCGTAGCCTTTTTATCCACTTCTCCGATGGTCCTACATTTTGCACTAATTATATATATAAAATGGATTGCAAGAGGGTGAGAATGAAGAGTGAATGGTGAGTTTTGGTGAATGGTGATTGGTTTTGGAAACGAGCTAGAGTCTGGAGCTCACTTAACATGGATACATCCATTATGATTGTAGTATTTTTGTATGTTATTTGAGTTATATTATTAATATGCAGTACTAATATGTGTAATTTTTCTACTGTCAAGAGAAAGTCAGTAGTGTTTGAGAGTTGAAACAACGCTAGTCAGAATTATGGATTTCAAACGCTGACTTCTTAAATAGTTATGAGTATATTACTTGTACTTACATGAGTATTTACATGTACTAATTAGGACAGCATTTTCAAGTTGACGGTATTAATGGTTGTTAGTAGTGGACATAGTGATGTATAAAAACTTTTTACCCGATGGTGTACATTCATTTTGCAATTCTAGGCTGTTAGGTTTATTTTTTTTTATTTTTACAGCATAAAGTAATGTTGCTAAGTTTTTGGAGTTTGGTCTGACTTTTATGTAAAATAGTTCATTTGATAAGCAGACCGGATATAAGTTTCACCTTATGTTTGAAGGTGAGATACTACTTTTTTGAGGGTAATAAAATATATAATGTACTTTAATTATGTTCACTTGTGGTATAGTAATTATGTGATATGATGAATTTGTGAATTAAGAAATTGTATTTTTTAAATAAAATATAAAAAAAAATTATATATATGTCGTGCCGAGTACGTAAAACTTAAATAGCAACGCTCTTCTTGCCGAATAAGGCAAGCAATAATTTATATATGCAATAATTTATCAAAAACCATTCTGAACCTAACGAAAAAAAAAATATTTCATTGTTTGTTTATTACTAAATTATTATAAACTTATCTAAAATATATTTAGTTTGATTAGGCTAAATTAAATTGCGCTTGTTATAATAAGGTTAAGTAAGATTTTTAAGGTTATTTTGGTACAAAATTATTAATTTTTACATTAACATAAATGAAAAAAATATATTTTTAAACGTATAAGGGAAAATTTTAGAAAGAACTTAATTTTAAATGGTCTTGCTAATAGACCAGTTTTACCTATTCGGCACAACATTATATATATAGTTATATATCTTGAACATGGGTTTTTCAAATAGTCGTTCCTGCTTTAATAATTTACTACTCGTTCTCACGAAGGTATTTGAGGCGGTAGATCATAGTAATAAATATGATGTTCTGTGTATTACGACTTCAGTAAGGCCTTGGGCCCAGGTCACCATTTGGAGAAGACCCGGGCCGGACGTACCGGCGAACCTACAAGAAGAAGCAGAAGTAAGGCCTTGGCCAGAGTTACACACGGGAGGCTGCTGATAACAGTAGCGGCATGCGGAGTAAGAGAAATTACCTCCGGGATCGATACGTGATTGACCGTTTGTTAACAGTTTGAATAAATAGGGAGAAATCAGAATGGGGATGCCTTAAAAATACTGTTCCACAAGGATCAGTACTGGGTCCCTTATTGTTAAAAAAAAATACATAACCTAGATGAGTGAATAAATAGGTCTTCAGATCAATTCTGATGAAGAGACTAGAGTGTTACAGGCTGATGCTGTGGTCGGAGAAGTGGCAGATGCTGTGGTCGGAGAAGTGGCAGATGCTGTGGTCGGAGAAGTGGCAGATGCTGTGGTCGGAGAAGTGGCAGATGCTGTGGTCGGAGAAGTGGCAGATGCTGTGGTCGGAGAAGTGGCAGATGCTGTGGTCGAGAAGTGGCAGATGCTGTGGTCGGAGAAGTGGCAGATGCTGTGGTCGGAGAAGTGGCAGATGCTGTGGTCGGAGAAGTGGCAGATGCTGTGGTCGGAGAAGTGGCAGATGCTGTGGTCGGAGAAGTGGCAGATGCTGTGGTCGGAGAAGTGGCAGATGGTGTGGTCGGAGAAGTGGCAGATGCTGTGGTCGGAGAAGTGGCAGATGTGTGTCGGATGCAGATGCTGTGGTCGGAAGTGGCAGATGCTGTGGTCGAGAAGTGAGTGCTGGTCGGAGAAGTGGCAGATGGTGTGGTCGGAGAAGTGGCAGATGGTCTGGTCGGAGAAGTGGCAGATGCTGTGGTCGGAGAAGTGGCAGATGCTGTGGTCGGAGAAGTGGCAGATGCCGTTCACTGTGGAAAACTGTATGGTTCCAATTCTGGGAAAAGAATATAACCATGACACTTTATAAAACTAAATAATGTAGCCGTCGATCACAACGAATGTAAAAAAAAAAAACCTAAGGTGCTCTGACTAGCAGTAATCTGAAACCAAAGCTACAGTGCAAAGTGTTCTCAATAAGGCTAAAAGAATTCTTTGCTTCATATCAAGACGTATTCAACAAACGAAATCAATATCATAAGTCCGAAACAGTATCATACAATGACCATGTTGGCCAGCATGCAATACATGCAACAAGATGGCTACAAGGGGGGTGAGTTATGCCAGAACTGGCTAAGGACTCTCTCTCTTTCACTGATGACGAACTACTTGTCCTCCGTGTCAAGTTACTTGAGAAGTGCTTATGAGAACAATTTTAACAGCTCTATCTTATTTTCCTCTCGAAGAAAGTGTTGCCAGTTTGCTTGGAATGGCAGCTCCGGCCACTACATGTCTTCACATTACTTTGCCACGTTTTGATATTGACTAACAGTTGCATAAATGAATAAGTGTTTCGGTTCGTGTGGGTCGGGATCATTTGTATACATGGACAAGCATAAGCACATATACATTTTTTCTTATATAAAGTGAGCGCGTGATTGATGTGCCTATCACGACCGCCTCTCTTAATGAAGTGATAATATCTTCTACTATCTACAAAGACTGTTAGATTACTCTCTCAAGCTTGGAGTAACATACTCGACTGCTCTTACACTGTCGTAAGGTCGCCTACATGACTGTGTTTACATAATTTCTGCATTTAGGACAGTGTAAAATTTCCCGTTTTTGTTGCTCATAAATTTAGGAACAAGATGGAAGAGGATTCTCTTAACTCTAATATGCTTTCTTAAATTTCCACTGGAAGGTGAGAGCAATTTTTAGAATTGATTTATTCAGTCATCATCTACTTAAGATAAAAAGAAGGGCATATGTATGCAGATATATTTTTTTAAATTCATTGGCTCTTTAAAGGAAGAGTCACTGCCTCTTCCTTTAAACAGGTAATTTGCTCTAAATTATTGGCCTGACTTCATAAAAAAATATTGTAAAAAGAGGCTAAAATGTTGAGTTACAGCTCCTGGGTCTCGTGAGCAAGTTGAGCTACAGAGAATCTGGAACTCTAGTACTAAGATTGCTGAATGATGGTGAGCTACAGCTCCTGGGCCTTGTAACTGTGATAGGCTGTAGCATAATAAGTACCGGCTGACTGGCGTTATCTGATTCCTCTCTCGATGGCTCATAGTGAAAAATATTGTCAGATGTTTTTTTAGTAAAATTGCTTTATCACTAAAAGTTTTTTATACACAGGTTATCACACAGTTATAAAACAGGTTATCACATACAGCTGGCCGAAGTGGCCAGAAGGGCTCGAGCGAGCAGGGCGAAGCTACTGATCATGGGTGACTTCAACCATAAGGAAATCGATTGGGAGAACTTAGAACCACATGGGGGCCAAGAAACGTGGAGGGCTAAGATGATGGAGGTGGTACTGGAAAATCTCATGTACCAACACGTAAGGGACACTACCAGAGAGATAGGAGGGGACGAACCAGCGAGACTGGACCTAATATTCACCCTGAGTAGTGCAGATATTGAGGACATCACACATGAAAGACCCCTTGGGGCCAGTGATCATATGGTTCTAAGCTTCGAATACATAGTAGAGTTACAAGTGGAGGGGGAAGCAGGAAGGGATGCAAGAATGAAGCCAAACTACAAGAAAGGTGACTACGTGGGCATGAAGAACTTCCTGCACGGAGTTCAGTGATACAGAGAGCTGGCAGGGAAGTCAGTAAACGAGATGATGGAATATATGACAACAATTTGCAAGGAAGCTGAGGAGAGGTTTATACCCAAGGGTAACAGGAAAAGCGAAAAAGCCAGGATGAGCCCATGGTTCACCCAAAGGTGCAGGGAAGCCAAAACCAAGTGTGCCAGGGAATGGAAGAGGTACAGAAGGCAAAGGACCCAGGAGAGTAAGGAGAGCAGTCGTAGAGCCAGAAATGATTATGCACAGGTAAGAAGGGAGGCCCAAAGACAGTACGAAAATGACATAGCAGCGAAAGCCAAATCTGACCCAAAGCTGTTGTACAGTCACATCAGGAGGAGAACAACAGTCAAGGACCAGGTGATCAGGCTGAGGAAGGAAGGAGGGGAGGTCACAAGAAATGACCGCGAAGTGTGTGAGGAGCTCAACATGAGATTCAAAGAGGTGTTCACAGAGGAAATAGAAGGGCCTCCAGAAAAGAGGAGAGGTAGGGTACACCATCAGGTGCTGGACACAATACACACAACTGAGGAGGAAGTGAAGAGGCTACTAAGCGACTTGGATACATCAAATGCGATGGGGCCGGATAACATCTTCCATGGGTCCTGAGAGAGGGAGCAGAGGAGCTGTGTGTACACTTAACAACAATCTTCAACACATCTATCGAAACAGGGCAACTACCTGAGGTATGGAAGACAGCAAATGTAGTTCCAATTTTTAAAAAAAGAGACAGGAACGTAGCACTAAACTACAGACCAGTGTCACTGACATGTATAGTATGCAAGGTCATGGAGAAGATAATCAGGAGAAGAGTGGTGGAGCACCTAGAAAGGAATGATCTTATCAACGACGGCCAACACGGTTTCAGGGACGGGAAATCCTGTGTCACAAACCTACTGGAGTTCTACGACAGGGTGACAGCAGTAAGACAAGAGAGAGAGGGGTGGGTAGATTGCATATTCTTGGACTGTAAGAAGGCGTTTGACACAGTTCCACACAAGATATTAGTGCAGAAGCTGGAGGACCAGGCAGGGGTAACAGGGAAGGCACTACAATGGATCAGGGAATACCTGTCAGGAAGACAGCAGCGAGTCATGGTACGTGGCGAGGTGTCAAGAGTGGGCGCCGGTGACGAGTGGGGTTCCATAGGGGTCAGTCCTAGGACCGGTGCTGTTTCTGGTATTTGTGAACGACATGACGGAAGGAATAGACTCCGAAGTGTCCCTGTTTGCAGATGATGTGAAGTTGATGAGAAGAATTCAATCGGACGAGGACCAGGCAGAACTACAAAGGGATCTGGACAGGCTGCAAGCCTGGTCCAGCAATTGGCTCCTGGAGTTCAACCCCACCAAGTGCAAAGTCATGAAGATTGGGGAAGGACAAAGAAGACCGCAAACGGAGTACAGTCTAGGGGGCCAGAGACTACAAACCTCAATCATGGAAAAATATCTTGGGGTGAGTATAACACCAGGCACATCTCCTGAGGCGCACATCAACCAAATAACTGATGCAGCATACGGGCGCCTAGCAAACCTAAGAACAGCATTTCGATATCTTAATAAAGAATCGTTAAGGACCCTGTACACTGTGTACGTTAGGCCCATATTGGAGTATGCAGGACCAGTTTGGAACCCACACCTAGCCAAGCACGTAAAGAAGATAGAGAAAGTGCAAAGGTTTGCAACAAGACTAGTCCCAGAGCTAAAGGGTATGTCCTACGAGGAGAGGTTAAGGGAAATCGACCTGACGACACTGGAGGACAGGAGAGATAGGGGGGACATGATAACGACATATAAAATACTGAGAGGAATTGACAAGGTGGACAAAGACAGAATGTTCCAGAGATGGGACATAGCAACAAGGGGACACAATTGGAAGTTGAAGACTCAGATGAATCACAGAGATGTTAGGAAGTATTTATTCAGTCACAGAGTGGTCGGGAAGTGGAATAGTTTGGGAAGCGATGTAGTGGAGGCAGGTTCCATACATAGCTTTAAGAAGAGGTATGATAAAGCTCATGGCGCAGGGAGAGTGACCCAGTAGCGGCCAGTGAAGAGGCGGGGTCACGAGCTGTGACTAGATCCCTGCAACCACAACAACTAGGTGAGTACAGCTTATGACACAGGTTATCACATTCAGCCCATAACACAGGTTATCACACACAGGTTATAACACAGGTTATCACATACAGCTTATAACACAGGTTATCACACACAGGTTATAACACAGGTTATCACAAAAGTTATCACACAGAAGTAATCACAAACAGCTATTAACATACAGGTATCAACACACATTTCGTCTTAAAAGAACAAGCAACAACTAAATGCAATTATTGATGATGCAAGAATCATCAGCATCAACCAGTGAGTGATGGTCATGTAAAAGACAAACTCTGAAGAGGGAGAGTAAAGACGAATATAAAGTGTGATGGCCACTGTCGTGTTTACCCAGGGATGAGGAGACCTCTGATAAATGATGCCCAGGGAGGGAGAGATGCAAGGAAATGTTTGTCTATGAATATATATATATATATTATATATATATATATATATATATATTATTATTATGTCAGAATAGTAAAAATTCTCTAAAATATATTTAAAATTTTAGAAAGGACAATTTTAAAAGTTCTTGCTAATTGACCAATTTTACCTTTTCCTACGACAATATATATATATATATATATATATATATATATATATATATATATATAATAAAAATCTGTATATTCAAACAGCTCCGGGGAGAACCTCGAGGAGAGGAGTGAAGGAGAGAGGTATGGAGGAAGTGAAGGAGAGGGAGGAGGAGGGAGGAGGGAGGAGTGGGAGGGAGGAGGAAGGTGAGAGGAGGGAGGGAGTGAGGGAGGGAGGGAGGAAGTGAGAGGAAGGGAAGGAGTGAAGGTGAGAGGAAGGGAGGGAGTGAAGGTGAGAGGAAGGAGGAGTGAAGGAGAGAGGAAGGGAGGGAGTGAAGGAGAGAGAAGGAGGGAGTGAAGGAGAGAGAAAGGGAGGGAGTGAAGGAGAGAGAAAGGGAGGGAGTGAAGGAGAGAGAAAGGGAGGGAGTGAAGGAGAGAGGAAGGGAGGGAGTGAAGGAGAGAGGAAGGGAGGAAGTGAAGGAGAGAGGAAGGGAGGGAGTGAAGGAGAGAGGAAGGAGGAGTGAAGGAGAGAGGAAGGAGGAGTGAAGGAGAGAGGAAGGGAGGAAGGGGGAGAGGAAGGAGGGAGTGAAGGAGAGAGGATGGGAGGGAGTGAAGGAGAGAGGAAGGGAGTGAAGGAGAGAGGAAGGGAGGGAGTGAAGAAGAGAGGAAGGGAGGGAGTGAAGGAGAGAGGAAGGGAGGGAGTGAAGGAGAGAGGAAGGGAGGGAGTGAAGGAGAGAGGAAGGGAGGGAGTGAAGGAGAGAGGAAGGGAGGGAGTGAAGGAGAGAGGAAGGGAGGAAGTGAAGGAGAGAGGGAGGGAGAGGAAGTGAGGGAGGGAGGGAGAGGAAGTGAGGGAGGGAGAGGGAGAGGAAGTGAGGGAGGGAGGGAGAGGAATCACGGGAGGGAGGGAGAGAGAGAGAGATAGAAAAGGTGAGAGGGAAAGAAAATGAAAGAGGGAGGGAGATGAGCGTGGGAGAGAAAGTGAGGCTGAGAGAGGGTATTCAAACATGTCCCGCGCTGCCAGACGAAAGAAAGATAACTCAACATAAACATTGGTTCATTCTCTCTACCCTCCATACTAAAACTCCATCCTGTGAATAACTACCATCGTATGAATAACTACCATCGTATGAATAACTACCATCGTGTGAATAACTACCATCGTATGAATAACTACCATTGTATGAATAACTACCATCGTGTGAATAACTACCATCGTATGAATAACTACCATCGTATGAATAACTACCATCGTATGAATAACTACCATCGTATGAATAACTACCATCGTGTGAATAACTACCATCGTGTGAATAACTACCATCGTGTGAATAACTACCATCGTGTGAATAACTACCATCGTGTGAATAACTACCATCGTATGAATAACTACCATCGTATGAATAACTACCATCGTATGAATAACTACCATCGTGTGAATAACTACCATCCTATGAATAACTACCATCCTATAATAATAATATCTTTATTTGCCTAAGATACTCCAATATAGAAACTATATTATGCCAATATATCACCTTTATCATTAATATATAAACTAATTGCTAACTTCTTATACTAATTGTTAAATTCTCAATGTTTAAATTCCAGTACCTAAATTTTGTAAACCTAACCTAACCTTACAATCTGTATATTCATTGTATAGCTATTGAGTAAGACCTATCATAAGACTGCCTGAAAAGCCTAGGCGTACCTAGGCATATTATTGGCCATCTTGTAATATCAACTTTAATGTATAACTATAAGTACCCCCCACCTTGTATTACATGAAATAAAGAATTTGAATTTACTACAAGTACATGTACATGGTATACAGGCCTAGCTGACATCAGTGACATACTACTATATAGAAAGTCCCTTGTTATGCTGAGCATTTCGGGCAGATTAGGTCAGTGTCCTAGGATGCGACTCACACCAGTCGACTAACACCCAGGTACCCATTTTACTGATGGGGAACATAGACAACAGGTGTAAAGAAACACGCCCAATGTTTCTGCCCTGGCTGGGAATCGAACCCAGGCCCTCGCCGTGTGAAGCGAGAGCTTTAGCCACCAGACCACCAGAGCCCCCTACCATCCTGTGAATAACTACCATCCTGTGAATAACTACCATCGTGAGGATAACTGTCCTATTACAGTCTCTTGACACAGTCATCAAGTCATCCCACGAGTGTTTACCTTCAAGACAATGGCAGTCGTATTAAACTAACTCAATTCACATTAAGGAAATGTTCGACTGACTGAGTTTCTTCAGCAAGGTTGGCGAGGCCTGGCGAGGCCTGGGAATAGTCCCTCCCAGCTGTCACTATCCCAGACCCCACCTTTAAAGTGCAGTCATTGTACTTCCCATTTCCAGGACTCGAGTCCAACTAAATCAATTAACTGGTTTCCCTGAATCCCTTCACAAAATGTTACCCTGCTCACACTCCAACAGATCGTCATGTCCCAAAAACCATTCGTCTCCATTCACTCCTATCTAACACGCTCACACATGCATGCTGGAAGTCCAAACCCACAAAGCCTCCTTTACCCCCTCCCTCCAACCTTTTCGAGGACGACCCCTACCCCGCCTTCCTTCCCCTACAGATTTATACGCTCTCCAAGTCATTCTACTTTGATCCATTCTCTCTAAATGACCAAACCACCTCAACAACCCCTCTTCAGCCCTCTGACTAATATTTTAGTAACTCCACACCTCCTAATTTCCACACTCCGAATTTTCTGCATAATATTTACACCACACATTGCTCTTAGACATATATATATATATATATATTACATGGTCACCTGTTTATAAAATGTATTTTTCCTGTAAAATGCACATAAGAGGGTTAGCAATTTAGATTTCATCATGGTAATAACAAGGAATGTATTACCTCGTGGAATAATACTTATGATTACAACTAAAAGAAAGAATAAAACATGAAAGAAAGGAAATGGATTCCGTAGGAGTCCCATTTGGGAGAGGTAATGACGCTATTAAAGTATAAGTGGTCACTTTACTTGGCTACCATAACAACTAACTTACGACCCAATGTATTTTATAGGAGGGAGAGTCCACTCGTAGCGCTGTCTGCTGGAATAACAGCAAGAGTACCAGCAACAGGAGTAGTGGTAGTAGCAAAGGTACTAGTGCTAGCAGAGTAGTAATAGTAATTTAATAGCAGAAGAATTAACAGCAGGGGTAGTGGCAGTGTTAGCAGCAGCAGAGTTAATAATTATAACAACAGTAGGGATAAAATTAGTATCAACAGCAGGAGAAATACAGAAGAGAAAGAATATTTCAGATTTCTGGAGCTTTCCTTATTTGTGAGATTGTTGTTTAAAATTATATCACTGAGAATAGTGATAACTTTCTCTCTCTCTCTCTCTCTCTCTCTCTCTCTCTCTCTCTCTCTCTCTCTCTCTCTCTCTCTCTCTCTCTCTCTCTCTCTCCTCTCTCCCCCTCCCTCTCCCCTCCTCTCCCCTCCTCTCCCTCTCCCTCTCCCCTCCCTCCCCCCTCCCTCTACCCTCATCTCCCTCCCTCTCCCCCTGCCTCTCCCTTCCCTCCCCAAAATCCACCGACTCTTAACCAAAATATTGTGTGCCATTTTGCTTGCTCCTCGTATCATTGGCCATTTTTCCCAACGCCAAGAGAGACTTTTAGAGCCGTAAATATAAGCAGGATTTGTTCCAATGGCCTCTCGTCTTGCCACCTGCTCTACGCCTCAGAAATGTTTGGGAATGTTTGGCAACCACGTGACGCAAAGTTGATTTTTATGTTGCGTGTGTAAAAGTATGTTTGGAGGGAGACAGGAAGAAAGTAAGAGAGGAGGAAGGTGGGAGGAGAATTGAAAGGGAAGTAAATGGGGATGGAATGATGAAGGTGGAAGAAGGAAGGTCAGGGAGAGAGAAAGTGATAGTATTGACGGAAAGAAATATGGGAGAGTTTCGTAAACATATTGTTAGAGGCAGACAGACATGAATACGTACACACGTGCATTCATACGAGCATACGTACACACGTGCATTCATACGAAAATACGTACATACACAGAGACAGGGAATGCGGGTCAACAGCCATAAAAAAAAGAAGAGTTTGTTGGATATTCACCCTCAAAAATATATTTTCCCCTGACAAAAAAAAAAAGCTTTATTGTATTCACCAACAGTTGTGTTGACCAGAGTGGTGCAGCAACAGTCGTGTTGGCCAGAGTGGTGCAGCAACAGTCGTGTTGGCCAGAGTGGTGCAGCAACAGTCGTGTTGGCCAGAGTGGTGCAGCAACAGTCGTGTTGGCCAGAGTGGTGCAGCAACAGTGGTGGCCAGAGTGGTGCAGCAGTGTTGGCCAGAGTGGTGCAGCAACAGTGGTGTTGGCCAGAGTGGTGCAGCAACAGTGGTGTTGGCCAGAGTGGTGCAGCAACAGTGGTGTTGGCCAGAGTGGTGCAGCAACAGTGGTGTTGGCCAGAGTGGTGCAGCAACAGTGGTGTTGGCCAGAGTGGTGCAGCAACAGTGGTGTTGACCAGAGTGGTGCAGCAACAGTGGTGTTGACCAGAGTGGTGCAGCAACAGTGGTGTTGACCAGAGTGGTGCAGCAACAGTGGTGTTGACCAGAGTGGTGCAGCAACAGTGGTGTTGACCAGAGTGGTGCAGCAACGGTGGTGTTGACCGAGTGGGCAGCCAGGGACTGGTACGTGTGACAGAGTGGTGCAGCAGAATGTGTTGACAGAGTGCAGAAATTGTTATGTACCATGAGTGGTGCAGCAGCATGGTGTTGACCAAGGGCAGAACATGTGTGCTCAGCCGGGGCTCGGTGCTGCATCGGATATAGTGTTGACAAAAATATTTATGTACTGTTCAGAGCATTGATTAAAGTGAACATTTCACCACGCGTAGTTTCACTCTTCATGATGCAGTTGTACTGGCGTTGTAGTACAAGTTATGATAGCACAATGCACCTCGTCCGTGCAGGTTATCAGGTAGCGAGTTGATGTTAATGGTAGCAGAGCGGGTATGAGCAAAACACCGCTGACTGCACGAGGTTTAAGTTCTGTACAATGTGGCCCAACGTGGTAGGAGAGAAACCAGGACCAGATCACTGAGAATGAGCTGATCCAAAGTCAGCGGATGAATGAGAGTTCACCACTTATCGACATAGGGGTACCCCAAGACAGTATTCTCGGCCTTCTGCTATTCCTCGTATACTTCAGTGATCTTCCAAACGCATCTCAGCAACTTTAACCTGTACTGTTTGCAGACGACACAACTTTTGGCATCTTCCACCCAAACCTTAACTCTCTCAACAACACTGTGTTTGAAGAACTCATAAAGATATTTACCTGGATGACTACCAATAAACTCTTTAACATTGATAAGACTTTCTACATGTTTGGGAACAGAGCTGCAAATGTCCTACTAAATGTTATGATTAATGGTTCTCTAATTGCAAGAAAAACGAGGGAAAATTCTTAGGTCTGTTCATTGACAGCAATTTGAAATTCAACACAGCAAAAAAAGTATATCCAAATGAGTTAGCATCCTCTCCAAGATACGTTACTATGGACCTCAAACAGCACTACTTACATTATACTACTCTCTAATGTATCCCTACCTCACCGGTGCTAGTTGTGCCTGGGGATCCACTACAGCAAATCACCTTGTTGAGTCTATAATAACAATAAGCGGCTGTACAAATGATTACCCAGTCTCGTGCAAGACAACACACTTCCCTACTCTTCAAAAACTTACTTATTTAATATACTTAAAATTCACTAACTCTTGTGTGCATACTACATAGGTCAGTCAGTTCTAATATTAATCCTGCCCTGAAACTCTCTTGATAACTGCAACAGAACTTATTGGTATAATACTAGACACAAAAATATCTGATATTCCACGTTTCCTACTCAGCCTGTTCTAGATTCGCCGGTATAATCGCCCGGCCAGGGCCTTTTCCAAGAGGTGGCCCGGCCTTGGCTCCCTGTCGAGGAAGTGTCTCAGACCAATGTCTGCCATGGGAGGAGGTAGAAGTACCTCCTCGTCTTCAGAGACCAACTGTCCCAAGGCCTAGCCCCATTCCCCGCCCCCACGGGGCTCCGGAGGGAGAAGCTAGGCACCTTGGGCTGCCACAAATCCCGCCCACACTGGGCTCGAAGGGTGTGGCAGCTGTATAGCAGCAGATGTCAGAAGGTGCAAAGGCAGCAAGCACTACAGGATCCTTTTCGAGCCACACCCGAGCTTTGGGCCGAGGCCCGAGTGCTGGGGAAGCTCAAGAATGCCTCTTGCTGTGTGTTGTTGTTGTTGTTGTTGCTGCTGCTGCTGCTACACTTGCCCGTTGCACTCTTCTCCTCGATGCGCATAAAAGGACCTAAAATCGGAAACTCCTTGCATGAAGATTATAGATGTTCCAATCAGTAGCTTGAAAGCTATTGTTGTGATCCTCACATCAATTATCTCATCATATTTAATATCACTTCATGTAACTATCTTCATTTTCTATAGCAGTTTTTATTAGAATTATTATTTTGAATTACCGAATACTTTAAATATTGTATAATCTAAGTATTCTCATTCTCGCGTACCTTGCTAGGATTTTGTGTCCATAACATTGAATCATTCTCACTGGATCAATTCTGCTTCGAATATAATTAATGTCTTACATATTTACATGTAAAATACCATCTCATTACATTATTTACAGGTAACTACTTTCACTCTTATTGTCATTTTTATTAAAATATTTTTAATTAACAGAATAATCTTAATAGAGTATAATCTAAGTGTTCTTATTCCAGTGTAAATTATGATTTTATCTGCTTCATATACATTTGTTTAATATTCATATAGTCTATATTATTGTGAAAATTAATATTTTGTCTTTTGTCTTTGTTTTTTGTTATGCCCTCTGTTTTTTACAGGGTTACTTTAAGAGTTCTTATCTGTACATGCTAAGAGCTATCACCTACCTCAGCTCATCTGCAAGATTTTGCTGTCTTTTGCTATGAACATATTCTTTGCTATATCATTTGTTAAGTCCTAGTATTATTTGCATTTCTTGACCTGCTAGTTGTACTGTTTTCTGACAATGGATTGGGTTCATATTTTTCCATTCTTTCTCGGTTTTTTTATATTTGGTTTCTTTTCAGTGCCAGATGAAATGTGGGTTATCTATGTTAGTTTATCTTCCTCTGGGTAAGGATAAATCTTCTTGGCACTTTCCATAGTTTCTTGTGAGGTGCTCCATCATTTCTTATTTTTTAAACGAACTCGTTATAAGCGCACTCGTTATCCACGAGGTCTACTGTGATGTGGTTACCCAAGTTTGTCACTGTTTCCGCTATTCTGTGTTCCAGTATTTGTGAGGCAGTAAACGTCTGTTGTATTATATATCCTCTCCACATCTGTGTCCGATAGTGAGGATACTAGTCTCGCTAGTGTCCCGTTTTCTTTCATCATCGCTGATTTTCTCGCTGACACAGAAATTTCTTCGTAGACGAGTCTATCAGCTGGACTCCTGATGCTTGCAAGTCACCTAGGATTGTCAACTGGATTTTACAATATTTTAACTAGGTGTTCTACGTGTTATATATTGTGGACTGTTTCGTCCACTGTATGGAGTGAGAGGAGGGGGACGGAGGGAGGAAAGGACATCGTTGATACCTCCAGCAGCTGGCTACACTTACTGGCAATCCATTTCATGTCTTGCACAATTTTTTTTCCTCTGCTCGTGTTTGTTTCTTGAGTTCTCATCCACGATGGAAGTGTGGTGGTGGTGACTGGGTCAAAAATACCACAAGTGGTTATAAACATACAACAGAGAACGGAAATTTAGATAACACAACGTATCGATAAAGAATGAGCTTTATTGGGACTTAAAGCTCAGGCTTGATCGAAACGTGGCTTAAAATAGTCTTACTCTGCTTTACGTGTGTATCGTAGTTACAGCCGGGAGAGGTGTGCCGGTGGATTGACTATAGTTACATTTTTGTACTCGCCCATTTGTAGTTGCAGTGGTCGAGTCTTAGCTCTTGGTCCATCCTCTCCGCTGACTGCTTTTGTGTTTCAACTGCCCTGGCTGCATAAGCCCTCTCTTACCTCTTTTTAAAGCTATATATGGGTCTTGTCTCTACCGGTTACGAAGTTATTGGAATCCTAGGGAAGGAAACACTGGTCTAAGGTTAAACACAAAATCATTTCAAATAAACCACCTTATGGCCACACACTCGTAAACTCAAAAAAAGCGTGAAACAGGTGGTTAACACTTGTTTACTGATCAGCTTAAGTTTGATCTTCCAGGAAGGTCAATTGAACTGTTCTTTAGAAGGATAAACACATACAAAACGGTATATACAACATCAACCCGCCTTCACACAATCACATTACAAAATCATACATAATACACTCGAAAACTTTACTAGTTGATTGAAGTTAGGCCATAGGAAAATTAAACATGATTAGCGACCTCAGTGGGCCGGCGTACTCCCAGCCTGCTGGTAAATAAGATATTATTTCTGTATCTTCACAACTCGCATAGACCCCACTCAAACAACAGAGCGAGGCACCTGCCAGGATCCACATTAGCGCAAAACAAACCCCAAGCAACCTACGGCGTGAGCATTAAAACAAAATACAACTACTTATCACCACCTCGGCTCTTTGTCACCCGCGCTACTCTTACTTTAGGTTAGGTGAGGATCGTCAGGAAACAGGACAAGTGTCTCCTGACGCGGGTCTTAGTCAGATTATGACCCGCCGTTGGAGCTTTTGGTCATCTGACCGAGGCCACCCGTTTAAAAATTATGGTCATATTTATAACCATTTCTTTTTTCATTTACTCTTAGTGACGCTATGATGTCAGTTTCTGAAACATTCACATAAATGCAAACATTATTTATACAATTATGGAGAACTTTTTTCATACTATAAACACTTTATTTTATAAAACAACTTTAAGGATAAAAAAATGTATTTCCTATCATCTTTGTGACTCATCTGTGTTTTTTAACATACGGTGGAGCCCTCAATTACCTGAGACCCGTTTCTTGAGACCCTGTCAGTCCCTCTCAATATTTTGTAAGTCGTAATTATGTCATCACTGATCCCTCTGTCCTCTATCATAAGGTTTAGCTCCTTTATCCTCTCCTCGTAACTCTTGGCTCTGGGATTTTTTTTCCTTATCTTGACATGTTTTATCAGATGTGGAATCCGTGTGGTGATGCAACTCTAAGATGCGTCTTATAAACGTTGTGAATGACCTTTTTTTGAGGTTCCTGAAACCTATCCTTAAATTTGCCAATCTCGCATTTACTGCAGCAGCTATTGTGTTGGTCCTTCTCTTTCAGAGAAGTTTCTACCCTCGTATACCGAGTTTGTACTTGTTTCTGGTCGTCTTTGCCCTTCCCCAATTTTCATGTCTTGCATTTGCTGGGGTTAAATTCATGTAGTCACTTGCCAGACCAATCATGTCTATTTTTTTCTGTTCTGTTTACGTACACACACAAAACAGAACCTGTCTCGGTACTGATCCTTGTGGACTCCCACTCGTCACTCTTGCCCATTTCGACACTTCCTGAAAAATAATGCGTTGTTTCAGTTCAGTTAATTATTCCTTGATCCGCTGAATTGCTATCCTGCCCACTCCTTTAGTTTTGTCCCAGTCTCTTGTGCAGTATTGTATCGAATACCTTCTTACAGTCCACAAATATGCAGTTTGCCCATCTCCTTATTTCCTGCATAACTTTTGTCATCGTATCTATCAGATTTATAAAAGGGTTTACCATCCCTAAAATAGTGATGTCTATTGTTTATGAATCTGCTCTTTTCCAGGCGCTTCAGTATTCTCCTCATGATAATCTTCATTCCTTTACATGCTGTGAATGTCAGTGACACTCGCCTGTAATTTAATGTATGTCTGTCTGTCTCCATTTTTTAAATATGAAGAAAACATTCTCTGTTTTCCATACCTCTGGTAGCTGATCTGTTTCAATTCATTTGTTGAAGATTATGGCTAGAGGTTTCTCGCTAGCTTAATAGTTTCTCCACATTCTCCCGTTGTGTTTACTGTGTCCAGTGCTCGTTGGTGCACTCTCCTCCTTTGGCAATATATGTGATTCCACTAAGAATACTTCCCTAAAGCTTTGGTTCAGCTCTTTACAAACTTCCTGGCCATTTCTAGTGATCTTTCCTCCTTCCTTATTCAGGTTTTCACGGTTTTCTTCTTTCTGATGTGATTGAATAGCAACTTCGGCGCAAATTTGGCTTATTTCTGGTTCTTTTGCTTGCTTCCCTCTTCTTCGACGTTCTTGGCTCCCAATATTTTTCCACGCTCTTGCACTTTTAACTGGCGCCTCGCTGCACCTGAGGGCGAGGCATGGACTCGCTCTGCTCTTCTGCTTCTGAGAGAATTTCTCCTCCGACTCCAGACATTTTCCAGCTTCATATTCCATCATTCAGTTTGATGCTTTTTTTTTTCCATCCAGCTCCTTTTCCCATGGCACTGCACTTAGAAGTTGCCTCATTCCTGTATAGTCTCCTATTTTGAAGCCAGGTTGATCATAGGTTGAACATAGAAAGAAACTTATGACGACATTTCGATTCGACTGTATTGTTCCAATAACGGTATTGTGCCTTTTTATCGTTTACTCTCTTTGTTTCTCTTCATGTTCACTCCTAGAAGGTATTCAGACTTCAGCTCTGCATGGTCGCTGTCCCTAAAAGCCTTTTTGTATTCAATATCCACTACATCAGAGTCACTTAGGGTGAATTCAAGGTCCAGTTTTACTGACTTGCTGGTTCGTGAAGTTTACCATCGCCACCTCCAGCAACTTAGCTCTGCACGTTTCTGGTCCCCCGTGGGGCTCCAGATTTTCCCAGTTTATTTCCGTATGGTTGAAATTTTCTATGCTAAGTAGTTCTGCATTATGCATGTGGGGTCTTCTAGCAACCTCTGCTATTATGTCCACCATCTCCGTTTTATTGTCTTATTTCCGTCTTGGTCTTCTGCTGTTGAGGTGAGTTGTATATCATTATTAACACCTTGGGTCCCCCTAGTTATGTAGTCATTTGACCCCCTGTCTGATGATTCCACTCACTTCAAAAATCCACTGGTTCCTCATTATCAGTGCTACTCCTTCACCTCCCCTGTTTCCTTTGTCTTTTTTTTATTTAACATTCTTCTGGGAAGATGAGCTGTGTGAGCTGTCTGTTATTGCTGTGATACCTGGGATGCTTCTACTATATCTTCTTTCCATTCATCTCTTTTTTTTTTATATTCCATCTACATTTGTGTTCCATATTTTCAATTTTCTTTGTTACTATGCTCTGATTTCCGGGTTCCTGTTCTCCTGGTTATTGTCCATGGGGCGGGGAGGAGTTTGGGTATAGGAGGAGTGGAGTATTAGTTGAGGGTGAAGGCTGGTTTTTGGGGTGGACCTTGCACTGGAAGGGACGAGACCAGGGGTGTGGGTGAAGAGGGTGTGCAGCAGAGTCAAGGGGTTTTGGGGGTTGGGTTTGGCGGTGGTTGTTAGAAAGGGTTCTGCTCATGTAGGGGTTAAAAATAGTGATGTAGGGGGAAAGGATGGGAGGGAGGGTAGAATATTGTCTGTTTCGAGTTATTGTGTGGGAAAGGGTTTCTGGCTTGAGGGGGAAGGGGTGTTGGAGTGTGAGCTTAGTGTTCCCCACGAGGCTGAGCTTCCACATGGTGAAGGTGAGCTTGGTGTCCTAGATGTGGAACATCCACAACTATTGTTGCCTCCATTGCTTCTTTTTCCTGTCCTTGACTGTTTGTATTCTCTCTCTCAGTTGTTCCCTCTCTTGAAGTGTTCTGTCCTGATCGAAATTCACATATCATCTGTCCATCCCCCTCAACAGACGTTGCGATCTTCGTGTCATATCTGATGCAAGGGTCAGTTTGACTGGCATTATTTTGTCCCTGGTTTTCCTTCCAATTCATTGCAAATTTGCCACCTCGTATACCAGTCTCACCACTTATCTGATCAATGATAATACGAATCTTCTGTTCACTCTCTGCCCATATCTAATCATTTGACCTTCCCTTAGACTCTCTCTTTAAGGCCATTGATAATCAGCCACCTCCTCTTTGACTAATTCAGTTTCCTTTTTCTTCCAGAGTTTGTGGTGTTTTATTATCAGTTGTTTTGCTGTTCCCCATATTATCTCCTTCACCTCCTTCTTGCCTGAGAGTATTTCCTCAAAGGTTTTTATCCTCCCTCTCTTCCCTTCTGTCTCTCAATCTGTTGTATTTGACAGTCCCTGTCTCTCATCTTCTTACCTTCATCACCTCTAGTTCTGTCTTCAGCTTTTTGAGGGCTACCAGGATATGTTGGTATTCTTCAGCCGCGATTATGGAGGGACGTGATGGTGGTGGTGGTGATGGTGGGGGATGGTGAAAATGAATGGAGAAAAGTGCGGTGCTGGGAGGGTAGTGGTGATTTAGGAAGTTTTGGTAGAGGGAGGAAGGGAGGGAAGGGAACACGGTAGTGGTGTTTCAGAATTTTGGGTGACATTGGTGTGGCACGAGAGGAGCCAGAACGAGGGGACATATGGAAACTCTATACCCAGATGACTCGCACAGAGGTCAGGAAATACTTTTATGAGACTGTAGTGTGTGTCAGGTATTGCTTGGCTGTGTGTGTGTGTGTGTGTGTGTGTGTGTGTGTGTGTGTACTTGCCCATTTGTGGTTCCAGGGGTCGGGTTTCAGCTTCCAGCCTGCCACTTGCAGGGTTTACTCCCTCCTAGCTTAGTGAGTCCGTCATACCTAATCCTACAACTATGTATGGAGCCCTCCTCTAATACTACTTCGTCCAAGTTATTTCATTTCCTCATCTGTGTCTATCTTTATAACTGTGCCCTCGTGAACCCGTTTCTCACATCTCGAGAGGTCTATCCCTGTAAATCTCATGAAGTCCTCTGATAATTTTATATGTCGCTGTCGTGTCTCTCCCTGGTTCTCTCCTCTCAGGTTTAGTTCTTTCATCCACTTCCCTGAGCTCTGGGACCATTCCCGTTCTATAACTCTGAACTTTCTCTAGTTTAACAAGCTTTATCAGCTGAGGGTTCCATGCTGGTGCTGCATACTCCAAGTTAGACCTAATATATGTCGTATATTGGGCCGTGAATGACTTTGCTAAGATTCCTGAAAGTTAATCTCAGATTTGTCAAGATACTCTGGTCCAGTATAGCACATGATATCTTACTCTTTCCTTTTCCAGCTTTTCTCTCTTGTTAATTACAATATCAAATCCTTTCTTGGAGTCCAGGAATATGCAATCCACCCAACCCCTCCCCAGTCTCTCTCTCTCTCTTTCTATTATCCTCCCTCTCCTATCCGCCCTCTCTCTCTCCTCCATCTCTCTTTCTCTCTTATCCTCCCTCCCTCCTATCCTTCCTCTCCTATCCTCCGTCTCTGTCTCTCTCTCTCCTCCCTCTCCCCCTCTCCTCTTCCTCTCTTCCCTTCCTCCTTCCTTCTGCCTCACGTTTCTTACCATCCTGCACCTCCATCAGGTTTGTGAGACGATATTTGTCATGTCTAAATCTGTGTTTAATATTGTTTAAGAAATGGCTTCTCTCCAAGTGTTCTACCAATCTTCTGATCATCTCCATTACCTTACATAGTATACATAATAGTGATACTGTGTATTAATGACGCCTCTCTTAAATATCTGAACTACATTCGCTCTCTTCCAGATCTCTGGCAATTGTCCAGTATCCATTGACTTGTAAATTTCAGGCAGCGGTTCAGCGCTTCTGCTCCCACTCACAAAACCATTGTGACACTCTGTCAGGTCCCATTGCATTTTATGTACCCAGCTCACTCAAAAGTTTGTACACCTCTTTCCTCTGTTGTCTGTATGAAAATATACTTGTAGGTGTATATTTTCTCTAGGAGACACTAGTGTTGTCCCTGATTGCTCAGAAACACCTTAAATTGTTTGTTGAGCTCCTGTGTGTGTGTGTGTGTGTGTGTGTGTGTGTGTGTGTGTGTGTGTGTGTGTGTGTGTAAATTTGGAAGACACACCATGATACCAAGTTTTATCAATATTTCAATCTAGTATTGGTTAGTAAACGTAATATTATTTTAAATTTTCATTTTATATTTTACAGTACGGTATTACTTATATGTAGTGCCATTTATGGATTTTGATTGAACGACATTTATGAAAAAAAAATTTTTTTAGGGTAATAAGAATATAAATATGCTCATTTCGGAAGAGGAGACAGAGAGAGAATGCGAGCTGAACAAAATAAGGAGCCAGTCTATGAGCATCCTGTCTGCCAACATTAGAGGCTTCATTACCAATCTTGGTGAGCTCACTCAAGGTTTCATGAGCACTCAACGTCCCGACATGATAGCCGTTGTTGAGACATTGCTGGAATTGCTGGTTACACCTCATGGATGAGAAGTGTACATGTCCAACTCATTGACGTGACCATTCCTAATCACCTTGAAATGATGTTTTTCATGTTATGCATAAACACTAGTACCTCTGTACTAGCTTGTGCTATGTACAGACATTTCCATCAGAAAGTCTGATGGAAAATGTGAACTCCCTTCTGCTTCAACATAAATGTCAACATATTATAATTGTTGGTGACCTCATTCAACGTCTTATTTAGAGGGATTTTGATGAACTTCTTGCAGTGTTTGACATTAGAAACTTTGACTTCCCTATTCACATCTCTGGCTCCTCCCTCGACACAGCCCCTTGGCTGTGTTGGATCTTCTGATCATGAAGATGTCTTTACGACAATGAAGATTCCAACAGAATGAGATGAATCAACACGCACAACCTGGCTGTGGGAAAGAGGAAACTGGCTGGCCCTTTGTTTAGGAGCTTGCCTCCTCCGAATAGAATGCTCCTCACTGAACACATCCTTAATCCCCAACAAAAACACATCCCTCACCGGCAGTATGGGACGAAGCCTTCAGATAACCTTCGGTTCGGCTTTCGTTATCGGGAGGCTGCTACTGTTTAGTACAAAGCTTGGAGAAAGTAGAAGAGGCATTCCACTATCTATAACAAGCAAACCTGTTGGCAAATGGAAGTAGTTCAAAAGGCTGGCATAAAAAGAAATCTGGCATCAGGTAGAATGGACTCCAAATCAATCCCTCAAACTTGAGTTTGTGTTCAGTCCGTCAATCTTGATCAAGGCACAACATATGTACGGAGGAGGAGCTGCAGACAGGTGAGGCGAAGTGGTCGGAGGCGGCGCCTTCGTGGAAAAATCCACAGGTGTAAGCAAGTCATGCTGCAAGTTAGACAAATGTAGAATTCCCTGTATCAAGATCCCAAGATGATGCTGTGTCTGACAGGAATTGTCGATAAATAGTTGAGTGAACCGACAAGTTGACTGAGGCAGCATTCATCTCTACCGAACTAAGAAAGACGCTTCCTGGCGAAACGTTTCCTCAATAAAGATAACTAAGCATTGCACGAGTGTATCAGTCGTCAAATTATCGGTTCTCTGGACGTTTATCTTTAATTTTATTTAGTTGTAGGTGTATCGCCTTTCAAAACAGAAAATTCTCTATACAGTTGCTGAAAATGTTTTCAGCCATTTGGGATACAGTGAGTACAATTTATGATATTAAATTTGAAGAACGGTTGAAAAGTATCCCTCTCAGGGATGTCAGTGTCATGGATTATATCTACTACTATAGATAATTTTTAATTCTATCTGGTTTCACGTTTATAGTCTGCTGGAGAATTTACTATCCATCTTCATGAGAACACTGGTATTAAGAATTATTCGGTACCTTTGGTTTGTGTGAAATACATTTGGAAAGAAATTTTTTTTTTGGAAAACTTCGTTACCTAACCTTATCAATAAATTCAAGAAAGTCAGAGGTACACAATGCTGCATGACTATGTAGCTGGAAACTTCAAAATTTGATTAATTACAAAACAATTAGAAGTGATGGTGCAGTAAATATGACTGAAAGAAAACGTGGAGTTGTGAGAAGAATCAGATTCATCTGGTAAAATGTTACTTGTGGTGTTCACCGTGGAACTTCGACTTCCAGGGTCAGTTATTCCTGATAACTATGGTGTTGGTCTGAAGGAATTGATGAGAATTAATGTCATTATTAAAGGTCACTCCACAACTTGCTGTTCGAAATGCTGTGCTGAGAAATGCTAGAATGAAAAGTCACAGAATCGCGACTGGAACAACACACAGACAACCAACACATGGCAGAATAAAACTTATGACGACGTTTCGATCCAACTTGGACCATTAACTAGTGACGCCACCACCGCCACTCCCACCTCCGCTGCCGCCACCACCGCCACTCCCACCGCCTCCTCTGCCACCACCACTGCCACCTCTGCCGCCACCTCTGCCACCACTACCGCCACTCCCACCGCCGCCGCCACCACCACCACCCACCGCCGCCGCCACCACCACCACACCGCCGCCGCCAACACCGCCACTTCCACCTCTGCCGCCACCACCACCACCACTACCACCAGTACCACCACTATTACTACTAGTCCTTCTACCACCTCATGTTGTCCCGGCTCCGCTCCCTTTCGTATATATACTGGTTCCCTTCTCTTCGCTCTTGTGTGTGACTAGTTAATAGTAGTCAAAAGTTTTCTTCTCTGTGCTGGTTATTTGTATATAGAACTGGAAAGTTGGTAATTCTCATTTACTGCATCACAATGAAGCTCCATGTCTCCCCCGGGGCAGAGTCTAACAGAGATTAGAAACCTATATTAATTTTTTATTGAAAAAAATATTTAGCAGATTTATTTATAATGACAGTTTGATAATGGAGCTGTCGTATTAAGCAGATATTTTTCATGTCCGAACGAACTTGATTTGTAACTACAAGAAAAACAGAATTTTCTCCCGACATCATGAAGAAATAAAAGTGCTTATAAAATCATTACTATTGTGGCAAAGTTATACTTTCAAGTTGAAGGTCTGATCTACTACAGTCTCTTATCATTGCCTATTATGGTAACTAATTTCCGGAAGACAGATTTGAAGCTGTGTAAAGTAAAAGGCTCATTTTTGAGACTCCCCAGTTTGTTGTGGTTGAACTTGACACATGAAAATAAATTGTATCGTCTCATATGTGATATATTAAGAATTAGATACTTGTCATTAATTCAATCATTATTTTTGATCAGTGTTTCAAAGGAATATTCCAGCTAAAATTATTGTTTTGTTGTTGCTTCCATTTACAGGTTGCAATTGTAAAGTTGGATTTTAAAATTCTGAATACATGTGTAACACTATGATCGCGTGAGCCAGACTCAGTAACACTATGATCGTGTGAGCCAGACTCAGTAACACTATGATCGCGTGAGCCAGACTCAGTAACACTATGATCGTGTGAGCCAGACTCAGTAACACTATGATCGCGTGAGCCAGACTCAGTAACACTATGATCGCGTGAGCCAGATTCAGTAACACTATGATCGCGTGAGCCAGACTCAGTAACAATATGATCGCGTGAGCCAGACTCAGTAACACTACGATCGCGTGAGCCAGACTCAGTAACACTATGATCGCGTGAGCCAGACTCAGTAACACTATGATCGCGTGAGCCAGACTCAGTAACACTATGATCGCGTGAGCCAGACTCAGTAACACTATGATCGCGTGAGCCAGACTCAGTAACACTATGATCGCGTGAGCCAGACTCAGTAACACTATGATCGCGTGAGCCAGACTCAGTAACACTATGATCGCGTGAGCCAGACTCAGTAACACTATGATCGCGTGAGCCAGACTCAGTAACACTATGATCGCGTGAGCCAGACTCAGTAACACTATGATCGCGTGAGCCAGACTCAGTAACACTATGATCGCGTGAGCCAGACTCAGTAACACTATGATCGCGTGAGCCAGACTCAGTAACACTATGATCGCGTGAGCCAGACTCAGTAACACTATGATCGCGTGAGCCAGACTCAGTAACACTATGATCGCGTGAGCCAGACTCAGTAACACTATGATCGCGTGAGCCAGACTCAGTAACACTATGATCGCGTGAGCCAGACTCAGTAACACTATGATCGCGTGAGCCAGACTCAGTAACACTATGATCGCGTGAGCCAGACTCAGTAACACTATGATCGCGTGAGCCAGACTCAGTAACACTATGATCGCGTGAGCCAGACTCAGTAACACTATGATCGCGTGAGCCAGACTCAGTAACACTATGATCGTGTGAGCCAGACTCAGTAACACTATGATCGTGTGAGCCAGACTCAGTAACACTATGATCGTGTGAGCCAGACTCAGTAACACTATGAACGTGTGAGCCAGACTCAGTAACACTATGAACGTGTGAGCCAGACTCAGTAACACTATGAACGTGTGAGCCAGACTCAGTAACACTATGAACGTGTGAGCCAGACTCAGTAACACTATGAACGTGTGAGCCAGACTCAGTAACACTATGAACGTGTGAGCCAGACTCAGTAACACTATGAACGTGTGAGCCAGACTCAGTAACACTATGAACGTGTGAGCCAGACTCAGTAACACTATGAACGTGTGAGCCAGACTCAGTAACACTATGATCGCGTGAGCCAGACTCAGTAACACTATGATCGCGTGAGCCAAACTCAGTAGCACTATGATCGCGTGAGCCAGACTCAGTAACACTTTGATTGTGTGAACCAGACTCAGTAACACTTTGATCGTGTGAGCCAGACTCAGTAACACTATAATCGCGTGAGCCAGACTCAGTAACACTATGATCGAGTGAGCCAGACTCAGATCTAAGGAAAGACAGAGGGAACAAGGGAGGTGGAGGAGTGGCACTACTCATCAAGAGGGAACAGATGAGAAGCAAGGGACTACATAATAGGAACACTTCAGACTGGAGGTCCCAAGGTAGTGATTGCAGTAATGTATAACCCACTACAGAATAGCAGGAGGCCAAGACAAGAATATGATGAGAGTAGCAGAGCGATGGTTGACACACTGGCTGAAGTGGCCAGAAGGACCCATGTGGGCAGTTCAAAGCTACTGGTTGTGGGTGACTTCTTTCTCAAAGAAATGGACTAGGAAAACCTGGAGCCACATGGGGACCCAGAAACGTGGAGAGCTAAGATGTTGGAAGTGATACTGGAAAACCTTATGCATCAACACGATAAGGACACTATCAGAGAGAGGAAGATGATGAACCAACAAGACTGAACCTAGTATTCACGTTGAATAGTGCAGATATTGAGGATATCACATATGAAAGGCCCTTCGGAGCTAGTGATCACACGGTTCTAAGCTTCGAATACATAGTAGAGTTACAAGTGGGCAGGGAGGCAGGAAGGGCAGGACGAATGAAGCCAAACTACAAGAGAGGGGACTACACAGGCATGACGAATTTCCTGCACGAGGTCAAGTGGGACAGATAACTGGCAGGGAAAACAGTAAATGAGATGATGGAATATGAGACAACAATATGCAAGGAAGCGGAAAAAAGGTTTGCACCCAAGGTCAACAGACATAATGAGAAGGCCAGGACTCAGTAACACTATGATCGCGTGAGCCAGACTCAAGAGAGGCTAAAACCAAGTAGAGAGGCTAAAACCAAGTGCGCTAGAGAATAGAAGAAGTATAGAAGGCAAAGAACCCAGGAGAACAAGGAGAGTAGTCGAAGAGCAAGAAATAAATATGAACAGGTAAGGAGGGAGGCCCAACGACAAAACGAAAATGACATAGCAGCGAAAGTTAAGTCTGACCCGAAGCTGTAGTACAGTCACATCAGGAAAAAAACAGTGGTCAAGGACCATATAATCAGGCTGAGGAAGGGAGGGAAGTTTATACAAGAAACGACCTTGAAGTCCGTGAGGAGTTCAACATGAGATTAAAAGAAATATTCACAGTGGAGACAGAAGGGACTCGAGAAAGATGGAGAGGTGGGATACACCAACAAGTGCTGGACACGATACGTACAACCGAGGAGGTGAAGAGGCTACTAAGCGAACTAGATATCTCAAAGGCGATAGGGTCGGATAACATCCGGCTCTATCTTCAACACATCTATCGAAATAAAAATGAATGTTATAGGAATGCAATTAGAAGCCTGAGTAGATCTATAACCTACTATGATAACATGAAAGTAGATAAATATGTTTATGGAGCAACTTGCAATATGAACAGACTGACTGATGTAGTGGCCAGGCTTAGGCTTGGTTGCAAGTACTTCTAGGAGTTTGGGAGACACACAGGTGATGATCAAACCAAATGCAATATGGTCACTGTCTTGAACACTATGTGCTTAATTGTCCACTTATTGAGGAATGTAGAGATAGACAGTATAATAACCTATGTGACATGTCAAGATATCTTATTAATGAAAAGAAGATACCAGATATACTAAGCAAATTTCCTAAATTTGCTTGTAACATATAAGTGAACTGTAGATAGAAGTCCAAATGTACACCTGTTAACCCTTTTGGGGCCTAGTTCCTAGGCCTTTTGTGTATCCATATGCTCTTGCGCTAACGTCCACAGGATGGATATGGGGTGCACAATAAACTAGCCACTTCGGTGGCAAAATCTAAATCATCTATCAAAACAGGGCGACTACCTGAGGTATGGAAGAAAGCAAATGTAGACCAAATTTTTAAAAAAGGGGACAGACACGCAGCATTAAACTACAGACCAGTGTCACTGACATGTATTGTATTCAAAGTCATGGAAAAAATTATCAGAAGAGTGGTAGACCACCTAATAAGCAGTGAAACTCAACCAGGGGTAAATTTACCCCTTGGGGGGTAAAAAATTACATGGCAAGGGGTAAATATTTTTGTGTAAAACCTGAATAATTAATTTATTTTCTGACCTTGCTTTTCTGTCTCTTTATGATGGCGATAATTTTTTTGTATGGAAGTAAGGGGGTAAATGGAAACATACATCAAGCCGAGGGGGTTAATGATGGAGGAAAAGTTGAGAATCCCTGTACTAGAGTTCTTTGACATGGTGACGGCAGTAAGACGAGAGAGAGAGAGAGAGAGGTGGGTAGATTGCATTTTCTTGGACTGTAAGAAGGCTTTTGACACAGGTCCATACAAGAGACTAGTGCAAAAGCTGGAGGACCAGGCAGGTATAACAGGGCACTGCAGTGGATCAGAGAATACATGACGGGAAGGCAGGAGCAAGTCATGGTATGTGATGAGGTGTCAGAGTAGGCGCATGTGACGAGCAGAGTTCCGCAGGGGTCAGTCCTAGGACTAGTGCTGTTCCTGGTATATGTGAATGACATGACAGAAGGGATAGACTCAGAAGTGTCTCTGTTTGCAGACGATGTAAAGTTAATGAAGAGAATTGAGTCGGAGGAGGATAAGGCAGGACTACAGAGGGATCTGGACAGGCTGCAGGCCTGGTCCAGCAACTGGCTCCTGGAGTTCAACCCCACCATGTGCAAAGTCATGAAGATAGGGGAAGAGCAAAGAAGGCCACAGACAGAGCACAATCTAGGGGGCCAAAGACTACAAACCTCACTCAAGGAAAAGGATCTTGGAGTGTGTATAATACTGAGCACATCTCCTGAGGCGCACATCAACAAAATAGCTGCTGCAGCATATGGGCGACTAGCGAACCTAAGAACAGCATTCAGACATCTCAGTAAGGAGTCGTTCCAAACCCTGTACACCGTGTACGTCAGACCCATATTGGAATATGCAGCTCCAGTTTGGAACCCTCACTTGGCCAAGCACGTCAGGAAACTAGAGAAAGTGCAAAGGTTTGCAACGAGACAAGTCCCGGAGTTAAGGGGTATGTCCTACGAGGAGAGGTCACGAGAACTCGACCTGACAACACTGGAGGACAAGAGGGATAGGGGGGACATGGTAACAACATATAAAATACTGAGAGGAATTGACAAGGTGGACAGACAGGATGTTTCAAAGACGGGACACAGCAACAAGAGATCACAATTTGAAGTTGAAAACTCAGGTGAGTCACAGGGATGTTAGGAAGTGTTTCTTCAGCCACAGAGTTGTCAGGAATTGGAATAGTCTGAAAAGTGAGGTAGTGGATGCAGGTACCATACATAGCTTTAAGAAGAGGTATGATAAAGCCCATGGAGCAGGGAGAGAGCGGACCTAGTAGCGACCAGTGAAGAGGCGAGACCAGGAGCTATGAATCGACCCCTGCAACCACAATTAGATGAGTACACATGCACGCACGCAGATCCACGTTTCACACACACAAGTGCCAGTTCTTCTAGGTGAATGCGTGCGTTCGTGCAGCCCTCCCTCCCCCAACACAGTTTATAGGTGAGTGCACACACACCCATGCACTCTCGCGCACACGTACAACCAAATGTAGTTGAGAGCACACACGCAAACGCACGCACCCACACACGCTTCGCTCGTGCACACAAGAAAAACAGCAAATCTTAGGGAATGAGAAACGACGGTCGGAGGGGCCGGAAGGCGGAGGATGGCAGCAGCTAGAAGCAATAATAGATGACCCCAAGAACTGAGGGAGGAGTCTGAAGGATGGCGAAACTCCCTTAGAAGGGAAACTGAAGAAACATTCACCAAAGTAATGGAAAAGGTCGCTGAAGAGGCAGATAGAGCTAAAATGGCAAAAGAAAGGTCACTAAAACTGGAGGAGGAAATAAAAAGGATGTGAGGGAGCGTCGTTGAGTGAAGGAATCTGAGGAGGAAGTTTGCAGATTGCTGCCCATCGTTAGGAAACTTTGTTAACATGAAAAAAAGGAAGGGAAGAGACTAGAGATCTGGTTAATAGTTAATATGGCAGAAGACAGAGCACTAAAGCGGGAAGAGATGAGTGATGGAGAGCACAGAAGAAATGATAGGGAGAATATCAGAGTAGTAACAATGAATCGAGGGAGCAGAGGGGCCAACAGAGGATAAACATGGAAAGTCAATAGCGGTGATGCTCTCTGAAGATAGGGAGGCGATGGAGGTGATAAGAGAAATTGCAAAGGAAATATTAAAAACATGAATATCTGTAGGGAAAGACAGTGGAATGAGGAAGAAAATGGGAAGATGAGGAAAATTATGTTGTATTGATCATTTATGAACTGAAGGACAATAAGAGATTGCAGAGTTGGCAAATGATCAAATTAACCTGGTCCCACATAGCTCGGGACAGGATAATATGATAGAGCATTGCTAAAGACCACACAGCGATATAATCATGTCTCTTGACCAAGATAGAATAGAACAGGAAATACATGAAAACTCGTCAAGCAAATAAAGGAGCAGCAGACGAGGGGTCACTCACACTCACGGAACTCCTCCATACACATCCTATGTGGGAAACTTTTACGTAGCATGTTAAATGAATACAACATTAAAAGACCATTGCTGGTCATTGGGGTATTCATCTTTACGTTGACAGCCTAAGAACCCCAGCAGCCGCAGCCTGCAGTCGGCTTTATGTCCCACTTGGCTGTAATAGAGCAGGTTATAATAACACCCCCCTTCCTGACATATATGTGCTACATTATTACATAGGTAAGTACCTGGGCAAAGTACACATATCTCTTCCCTGGGTTTCGGCATTTGCCCGCCCATGACGGCTTCGAAATGATGTCCATAGTACAGAGAATTACTGGCAACTTAGCTCGCTTAGCAGAGATAACTATTTGTTTCAACACTGCATTTCTGCTTCAGTTGTCCTTAATATGTCTGATTATTCACAGCAGGGAGTTACTGGCACTACTGCACTTACGAGAGTTACTCGCATCTCAAGACTCTCTCTTCCTCAGTCCTCGAAATACACATGGATACGGCCATGAATTTTCTGCATTTCAGTGCGGTGTGGCTTCGCCCGGTCACTCATTCACTTCTTGCATCGTCACTGCTCATCAAATTCATTCATTGCAATCCAGCTCTTGGAGCTCCAGCATGTTCATATATAGTCGATTACTGCTGACATAATGTCTACGGGCATAGGTGCCAGCTCTGACGACTTAGATTCAAAGAATGCAGATTCCTTGACTTCAAAGTGCTGGTTATTGAGTATAATGCCACAAACTATGTTGTCAGGCTAGAGGCTTATTCTATGTATTTTTAAAAGATCTTAGGAACAGAAACTTCCTCAGACCAACGTGTAAATGAATTATACTGCGGGTTTTCTTGTAGGAGAGGAGAGTCTTTTACTGGCCGCAAGCAAACTGACGTACGAACCCGAGCCCAGTTGGTCAGGTACAGACTTTAGGTGCCTGTCCAGAGCCTCCTTGAAGACAGCCAGGGGTCTATTGGTTATCCCCCTTATGTATGCTGGGTGGCAGTTGAACATTCTTGAGCCCCGGATACATTGTCTCTCTCATGTACTCGTGGGCCCCTGCTTTTCATCCGGGTAATGTTGCATCTCCTGCCGAGTCTTTTGCTTTCATAGGGATTGATTTTCGTGTGCAGGTTTGGTATGTGAAAAGATCATATGTCCATTTTATCTACTTTTGATCTAAATCCAGTTTAGTTACAGTCTAAATCTGGGCGTTCTGGTATAGTTTACTGAAAATTCTAAGTAAGATAGTCAAACTCTGTTCGTCTCTGCTAATGGAAAGAGGAAGGTGTCTTGACCTCCTTGGTTGCGCCTGCCTCTGCCATTGTGAATACGAGAGAGAGGGGGCTCACCCCCTGATGGAGATTTCTCTCCACATCCTAACCTCTTTCTCAGCTGACCCAACTCTGGGACACCCCTATTTCTCCAACGCTAACACCAACGCCTTTCTTACTCCTCCTCCCTACTTCCTTCCCTTTCCTGCCAACAAACCATTCCTTGACCAAGCACCCAGTAGTGACACACACCAATCCCAGTCCTACCTCCCGCACTCCTGTCAGGTGATCAAAATGCAGAGAGAGAATAGACAGCACAAAGCTGTGTATGATGAGGGAAACTAAGCTAAGAGTGTGTGATACACCAACACAGGTGGGTAATTTACCAAGAATGATAAACTGAAGGAACCGATAGCTAAACTAACTCCTGACACCATGGCTATCACAGAGACGAAGCAGATGAACATAATGTCAGATACCATTTTTCCAACTGGATGCCAAATGATAAGGAAAGACAGAGGAAACAGCGAGGCGAAGTAGGCATCCTAATCAGAATTTAGTGCTGTTTTGAAGAGGGGGAGGGATAAACAGACAAGATGCACACGTCTTCATAGTGGGCTCTTTTCATATTGGGAGACCCAAAGTAGTAGGTGCGATGATATACAACCCACGACTTAACAATAGGAGACAAAAATGTGAATATAAAGCACTGCGTGACATAACTGAGGCAGCTAGGGGTGTACGCAGGGCCGAAGCAAAGTTATTGTATCTTGGGTGAGCGTCAGAGTTAAACATATTGCAGTCAAAGATTAAAGATTAAATACGAAAACCCAGTTGGTACATAGGAAGATCATCATAGTGATCACGAATAACTAAGACAGACGTGATTGCATAGTAAGCAGCAATATAACACCAATCAATGAAACTATGTTAGGAGAACATTAAGGTTTGGACACAAGGCAGCACAGGTGAATATTATTGCTTACACAAGTTGTAGAAAAAAAATCTACACTTCATGACAATACAGGAAACGTTTCACCACGAGTCTTCAATCCTGGTGAAACATTTCCTTTAACAACGTCCTGAATTATACATTAGTGTCCTTTTCCACATCTCGTCGGGATCACCATAACACTTACTTTCCTACCCAAGTCTTCTGATTGGGGATGTCCTGCCTACACCATCTACCTCTGTGTTAATATAGGTTTTAGTTTTTATATATTATAGTTGCTTATTCATTTTCATTACCTCGTTTGATTATATTCATTTCCTTTATTTTCTATACTTCTGATTTTCTTAAGAGGGAATCAGTGTCTTTGACAACATAAATAAGTTGAAGCTAATGAAAACTTATCTGAAGACAAAGTAAAGATAGATTAAATTTTTAGATGTAAAATCACTGGTAAATATCTAAAAAGAACAGTGACAGTACGTGGCTGGAACAAGTCTTTCACTACTACTGCACTCAATACTTTTGTTTCTACGACTACTACTATTGTTATTACATCATTACTGTCACTACCACTGCTGCCATTTTTTTATTTATCTCTTAGTCGTGGATGTTCATAGGCGGTTTTGTTTCTTACCGCTATCGAACGGCTCGCCAAGTTTTCTTTTATATATATTTCTTGATATCGGTCGGCGGGTCCAACATCTTCCCATCTGTTATGCATCCACCAGCCACTGCGTGGATCTCATACTCTCCGGTCTCTGCCGAGACCCCGGGTACACAGTACCTCGCAACGTGACGATCATCGTCCACATCTTGACCTGGACCGTACCGTAACATTCTGTCTTGCGATGAAATACGTGTGCAGTGCTCCTGATATTAGTCATTCCCATCCCTCTTATCTACACTAACGCTTTATTAAATATCGGTTCATATATTAAAAGATCGGGTTTGTGCAACCCGTCAGCTGTTCTTATTACTGGTTCTTGAGTTTCTATGCAATCTTCTGCAACAGAGTCTTCGATATAATAGTGTCCTTTTAACTCTGACGATGTCTTCTTCGTCACGTCTGAAGGATATGCACAAGAGTTTCGCGCTGACCACAGCTGGCACAGTTGGTATTGTGTGGGAATCTGCTGCGTGTGTAAAATCCGCCCCATTCATCAATGTTGTACACGTCTCATCCACGTGCGGGTTTCTGACACCATCCATTAAAGACCCCCAAACAACACCGCCACGCCTCATCCTTCATGGAATGAACGACGATGTCTTTAACTTTTCTTTTTTAAATTGTTCTTAAAATATATGACGTATTTGGGTGCCAGCTACAGCTTTAATCAAGGGAAGCTCCTCATTATGCATTAAGCTTAGTCGCTTCGTCTTAAGTATAAGTACTCTCGTGGACAGGCATGTGCACCCTAAATCTCTATATTTCATATGAACATAAACTCCCCACAGTGTGATTTATTGCAGTCACTGGCGGACTTTCTGCTGTAATATTTCTATCTGCTGCCCTTAACATGTTCTTGCTAGACGTCACGAGCATCATCGTATGGATGACGTAAGGGATCAAATGAAAATTTATATACATCTTTTGTTAAGGTTTAAAAGGAGCTTCAATTAAATTATTAAACCTCTTTAATAATATTTCAAGGGGATGTTTACCTCAGTCGAAGAAAAATGCTTACCTAAATACGTACTTATAAATACTGCTGGCTGTCACCGATGGCTGTCACCGGTTTAACGGAGATCTCGCCAATAAAAGTTAAATTAAAATTATCCACGTACCATTGCATTTTCTTTGGCGTGGTTTTTAATTTAATAGTTGCACTTTTCTGTGGATTAAGTTCCAGTCCCACAGCAGCTATATTCCGAAGGAAGGCTTTCATCTGTACTTGAAGCTGCAAATCATTCTCGCCAGGAACACCTTGTTGTCTAGAAAGACCAACTCTGGGATTCTTTGGTCGTACCTTTGAAACGTTTTGTCATAGTTACTATTCAAAGCCTAGCACCTCATTCAATACCATATTAAATAATATACACGACAAAGGGATCCCTACGTAGGACAACAGTCGTGGCTCCATCACAGGTTGATATATATTCCACGATAATTTTAGGGGCTCCGTGATTAAGCAGGGCCAAGACCAAGAATGGTTGACGGTATCTTATGGTTTCTTAATGTCGAGGAATAACTCTGATAGCTTTAGCATTGTATTACTTACACTGATAATCGAGTCCAGTAGTATTACATTTTGTGCTAATCCATCAGTAGGTAGAAAGGCCCTGAGGAGGATGAAGCGAAACACATCACTCTAACACTCGATGAAACAAACGCAATATAATACTAGAGATCATAATAAGTCTGTACTAGCCCGGATTTAAAGGGGAAGCATTTTTCGGAAGTAACACAGTTCGTGCCCCTCGTAGTTGCCCTGGGAGGTACCCTGTTTACATCCACAGACTGTAAATGAACGCCCACGATTCCGTAATTAACATTCGTATACCCTTTAAATTCCAACCATCTGGTTCTGGTGCTGAAGCTGCATTTGAACTTCCCATAGCCTTTTCAGACTCTAGACTCTATGGAGAGAGCCCTACATACCTGCACTGCTCCATATCTAAATCGATCACTTCCCTATTATCCTGCAAGAAGTCCCTCAGCTCGTCCTTGCAACATTACTTGCACCATCTGATATGTGTCCTATATATCGTCTAATACTGGTTTGACAGTTCGTGCGATCATTTATATATAACTTCTGCAGATCGTGATAAAATTACCTCCTTGCTCTTTGTCCACCTCTCTTATTTAACTGTGGGGTGGACCTGCGTTGTCTAATTGCTCAGACTGTCGATTTGCTGGACAGATTATCTCTACCAGGCTTATGACTGAAGTACATTATGCATCCAACCTCAAATAAATTGAATGTTAATCAGAAAAGCTCATCTCCCTCCAAAACGTTCGAGTATGTACACAGATAAGTCTGTAACAATGTGTAAAATGTTAATAAATTTGTCGTGTGTGCCTGTACCGTGAGTAATGTTCTTTAATACGTAACTCTGTAGAAAGTGTTCTGCAGGTGGTTGCAGGTTCTGTGATATATCCTCAGCACTTCCTAAATGGCTACCCTACCTGCTGTATATCTGGCTGTAAGTCACATCTCCATAAGCCTGATGGGAGACAAATTCCTCATTATGATTTATCTAAAGCACTACGGTGATCCTGAGACCACTTAACAACGAATTCCTTACAATCTTCTCTCCGACAACCTTTAACAGCATCCACAGAACATTGACTATGGATCTCTTGAAGCAACTAATTTATCCCAAAAGGAAGACGCTGACTGTCTTCAGTTTCAAGTACAATAATCTCGGTTTCTAATCGTACCAGTGAATAATCGTCCTCATAATTCCATCTTGCTTTTAACGGCATTTCCACTTCTCGAGGTCTAGCGAACTCTCGAGAAAAACACCGGGGTATACCGCTCTTCTATACAAACCAACACCTGTTTTCGTGCCCAAGACCCTCCAGCAGATGACACATGCAAATCAGAGATTACACACATCGACACCGCTAGCCAAGGACCTTAATGAAAAAAAAAGAATTCGCATATAGAATTATGAAGGGCATAACGCCTGACCATAACAGTAATTATAACAGATTACAGAATGAAGGCTCCGTCTAGAACGAGTTGTGGATCTTCAGCCACGGGTGAGTAAGAACGAGCGTGCCAACAGTCACGCCCCTAACCTGTCTTAACGACTCACACCTTCACTGTTTCAGAGGTACTTACACGACGATCCTATTCATATGGCCTGAATTTGTAGGAAATAGTTGATCAGTAAGTATTGTACCAATTGCAATGAACCGTGAACATAGGACGCCAGAACTATTATAATTATTATTACTACCATTAGTACTACTGCTATTACTATTACTACTGTTATTACTATTACTACTATTACTGTTACTACTATTACTACTGCTATTACTATTACTACTGCTATTACTATTACTACTGCTATTACTATTACTACTGCTATTACTGTCACTACTGCTATTACTGTCACTACTGCTATTACTGTCACTACTGCTATTACTGTACTACTGCTATGTACTGTCACTTCTGTACCTTTACTGTTCTTACTGCTTTACTGTCACTACTGCTATTACTGTCACTACTGCTATTACTGTCACTACTGCTATTCTTACTACTGTTGCTTACTGCTATATGTCTGTTACTACTGCTATTACTGTCACTACTGCTATTACTGTCACTACTGCTATTACTGTCACTACTGCTATTACTGTTACTACTGCTATTACTGTTACTACTGCTATTACTGTCACTACTGCTATTACTGTCACTACTGCTATTACTGTCACTACTGCTATTACTGTCACTACTGCTATTACTGTTGCTACTGCTATTACTGTCACTACTGCTATTACTGTCACTACTGCTATTACTGTCACTACTGCTATTACTGTCACTACTGCTATTACTGTCACTACTGCTATTACTGTCTACTGCTATTACTGTTGCTACTGCTATTACTGTTACTACTGCTATTACTGTCACTACTGCTATTACTGTCACTACTGCTATTACTGTCACTACTGCTATTACTGTCACTACTGCTATTACTGTCACTACTGCTATTCTGTTGCTACTGTCTGACTCTATTACTGTCACTACTGCTATTCTGCACTCTGCTATTACTGTACTACTGCTATTACTGTTGCTACTGCTATTACTGTCACTACTGCTATTACTGTCACTACTGCTATTACTGTCACTACTGCTATTACTGTCACTACTGCTATTACTGTTGCTACTGCTATTACTGTTACTACTGCTATTACTGTCACTACTGCTATTACTGTCACTACTGCTATTACTGTCACTACTGCTATTACTGTCACTACTGCTATTACTGTCACTACTGCTATTACTGTCACTACTGCTATTACTGTCACTACTGCTATTACTGTCACTACTGCTATTACTGTCACTACTGCTATTACTGTCACTACTGCTATTACTGTCACTACTGCTATTACTGTCACTACGCTACATTGCTGTCTCTGCTATTAGCTGTCACTAGCTGCTATTACTGTCACTTACTGACTGTATACTGCTTCTACTACTGCTATTACTGTACTACTGCTATTACTGTACTACTGCTATTACTGTCACTACTGCTATTCTTACTCTGTATCTGTCTACTGCTATTACTGTTGCTACTGCTATTACTGTCACTACTGCTATTACTGTCACTACTGCTATTACTGTTGCTACTGCTATTACTGTCACTACTGCTATTACTGTCACTACTGCTATTACTGTCACTACTATACTGTACTGCTATTACTGTTACTACTGCTAGTTACTGTTACTGTCTACTGCTATTACTGTCACTACTGCTATTACTGTCACTACTGCTATGTCTACTGATTCACTACTGCTATTACTGTTGCTACTGCTATTACTGTCACTACTGCTATTCTGTCACTACTGCTATTCTGTCTATGCTACTTATTACTGTCTACTGCTATTACTGTCATCTACTGCTATTACTGTCACTACTGCTATTACTGTCTACTACTGGCTAGTTACTGTCACACTGCTATTACTGTTGCTACTGCTATTACTGTCACTACTGCTATTACTGTCTCTACTCTATTACTGTTACTACTGCTATTACTGTCACTACTGCTATTACTGTTCTCTGCTATTACTGTCACTACTGCTTTGTCTGTTTTGTCTCTGCTATTACTGTCACTACTGCTATTACTGTCTACTGCTATTGCTGTCTACTGCTATTACTGTCACTACTGCTATTACTGTTCTACTGCTATTACTGTTCTACTGCTATTACTGTCACTACTGCTATTACTGTCAACTGCTATTACTGTTCTGCTACTGCTGATTACTGTCACTACTGCTATTACTGTTCTACTGCTATTACTGTCACTACTGCTATTACTGTCGCTACTGCTATTGCTGTTTGCTAGACTGCTATTACTGTCACTACTGCTATTACTGTCACTACTGCATATTACTGTAGTCACTACTGCTATTACTGTCACTACTGCTATTACTGTCACTACTGCTATTACTGTCACTACTGCTATTACTGTTGCTACTGCTATTACTGTCACTACTGCTATTACTGTCACTACTGCTATTACTGTATTTATTACTGTCACTACTGTTTTACTGTCTACTGCTATTACTGTCACTACTGCTATTACTGTCACTACTGCTATTACTGTCACTACTGCTATTACTGTCACTACTGCTATTACTGTCACTACTGCTATTACTGTCACTACTGCTATTACTGTCACTACTGCTATTACTGCTACTGCTATTACTGTCACTACTGCTATTACTATACTATTACTACTGTGCTATAACTAAAACTTCTGTACTGTTACTTCTGTACTATTACTACTGTATTATTATTACTACTGTATTATTACTACTGTATTATTCTACTATACTTTTACTACTACTATTTATAGTAGTACTATTACTACCACTACTGAACTATTATTAGTAATAGTACTGCAATTACTATTGCTATTACTACTACTACTAGCGCTGCTACTGAGGCTAGTTCTACCTCCAATACCACTACCACTACTACTTCCTCCTTTCCTCCCCCCCCCCACCATATTATCTCTAGGCCTTCTCTACTTTTATCACCCGACTTGTGACTTGACAATATGGTCCGGGATGGGTCGAAACATCGTGATCTCTTGATTGCGGGTTCTTAGAGTCTATCAAATACAACGTAGAAAAACATCTCTTTTTGTTAGTTTGTCACAGAAAATATCTGAAGATTTTCTTTGGGCTTATGTTGACAGCTGGTTGCTTGCTACCAGGTGATTTATTCCAGCTGGGAGTCCCCGCTGTCAGTGCTTGTAAGATGTGGTAGTCCCCGATGTCAGTGCTTGTAAGTGTGCTGGTAGTCCCCGCTGTCAGTGCTTGTAAGTGTGCTGGTAGTCCCGCTGTCAGTGCTTGTAAGTGTGCTGGTAGTCCCCGCTGTCAGTGCTTGTAAGTGTGCTGGTAGTCCCGCTGTCAGTGCTTGTAAGTGTGCTGGTAGTCCCGCTGTCAGTGCTTGTAAGATGTGGTAGTCCCCGATGTCAGTGCTTGTAAGTGTGCTGGTAGTCCCCGCTGTCAGTGCTTGTAAGTGTGCTGGTAGTCCCCGCTGTCAGTGCTTGTAAGTGTGCTGGTAGTCCCCGCTGTCAGTGCTTGTAAGTGTGCTGGTAGTCCCCGCTGTCAGTGCTTGTAAGATGTGGTAGTCCCCGATGTCAGTGCTTGTAAGTGTGCTGGTAGTCCCCGCTGTCAGTGCTTGTAAGATGTGGTAGTCCCCGCTGTCAGTGCTTGTAAAGTGCTGGTAGTCCCGCTGTCAGTGCTTGTAAGGTGCTGGTAGTCCCCGCTGTCAGTGCTTGTAAGATGTGGTAGTCCCGCTGTCAGTGCTTGTAAGTGTGCTGGTAGTCCCCGCTGTCAGTGCTTGTAAGATGTGGTAGTCCCCGCTGTCAGTGCTTGTAAGTGTGCTGGTAGTCCCCGCTGTCAGTGCTTGTAAGATGTGGTAGTCCCCGCTGTCAGTGCTTGTAAGTGTGCTGGTAGTCCCCGCTGTCAGTGCTTGTAAGATGTGGTAGTCCCCGCTGTCAGTGCTTGTAAGTGTGCTGGTAGTCCCCGCTGTCAGTGCTTGTAAGAGTGCTGGTAGTCCCCGCTGTCAGTGCTTGTAAGAGTGCTGGTAGTCCCCGCTGTCATTGCTTGTAAGATGTGGTAGTCCCCACTGTCAGTGCTTTTAAGTGTGCTGGTAGTCCCCGCTGTCAGTGCTTTTAAGTGTGCTGGTAGTCCCCGCTGTCAGTGCTTGTAAGAGTGCTGGTAGTCCCCGCTGTCATTGCTTGTAAGATGTGGTAGTCCCCACTGTCAGTGCTTGTAAGTGTGCTGGTAGTCCCCGCTGTCAGTGCTTGTAAGTGTGCTGGTAGTCCCCGCTGTCAGTGCTTGTAAGTGTGCTGGTAGTCCTTGCTGTCAGTGCTTGCAAGATGTGGCAGTCCCCGCTGTCAGTGCTTGTAAGTGTGCTGGTAGTCCCCGCTGTCAGTGCTTTGTTATTGTGCTCGTAGTCTACACTGTCAGCGCTTGCAGGTGTGCTCGCAGCCCCCGCTGTCAGCGCTTGCAGGTGTGCTCGCAGCCCCCGCTGTCAGCGCTTGCAGGTGTGCTCGCAGCCCCCGATGTAAGTGCTTGTAGTTGTGCTGGTCAGTTCTACCTGTGCTTGTTGGTATGCTGGTGTCCCCTTTTCAGTGTTTGTATGATGGAAGTTTCACTGTCAGTGCTCGTAGCTGTGCTGGGAGTTTCACTGTCAGTGCTCGTAGCTGTGCTGGGAGTTTCACTGTCAGTGCTCGTAGCTGTGCTGGGAGTTTCACTGTCAGTGCTTGTAGCTGTGCTGGTAGTTTCACTAAATGCTTGTGTGATGGAAATTGCACTGTCAGTGCTTTTAGCTGTGCTGGAAATTGCACTGTCAGTGCTTTTAGCTGTGCTGGAAATTGCACTTTCAGTGCTTGTGTGATGAAAATTGCACTGCCAGTGCTTGTAGCTGTGCTGGGAGTTGCACTTCCAGTGCTTGTAGCAGTGCTGGGTGTTGCACTTCCAGTGCTTGTAGCAGTGCTGGGTGTTGCACTGCCAGTGCTTGTAGCTGTGCTGGGAGTTGCACTGCCAGTGCTTGTAGCAGTGCTGGGAGTTGCACTGTCAATGCTTGTAGCAGTGCTGAGAGTTGCACTGCCAGTGCTTGTAGCAGTGCTGGGAGTTGCACTGCCAGTGCTTGTAGCAGTGCTGGGAGTTGCACTGCCAGTGCTTGTAGCAGTGCTGGGAGTTGCACTGTCAGTGTTTGTAGCTGTGCTGGGAGTTGCACTGTCAGTGTTTTAGCTGTGCTGGGAGTTGCACTGTCAGTGTTTGTAGCTGTGCTGGGAGTTGCACTGCCAGTGCTTGCAGCAGTGCTGGGAGTTGCACTGTCAGTGCTTGCAGCAGTGCTGGGAGTTGCACTGTCAGTGCTTGCAGCAGTGCTGGGAGTTGCACTGTCAGTGCTTGCAGCAGTGCTGGGAGTTGCACTGTCAGTGCTTGCAGCAGTGCTGGGAGTTGCACTGTCAGTGCTTGCAGCAGTGCTGGGAGTTGCACTGTCAGTGCTTGCAGCAGTGCTGGGAGTTGCACTGTCAGTGCTTGCAGCAGGCTGGAGTTGCACTGTCAGTGCTTGCAGCAGTGCTGGGAGTTGCACTGTCAGTGCTTGCAGCAGTGCTGGGAGTTGCACTGTCAGTGCTTGCAGCAGTGCTGGGAGTTGCACTGTCAGTGCTTGCAGCAGTGCTGGGAGTTGCACTGTCAGTGCTTGCAGCAGTGCTGGGAGTTGCACTGTCAGTGCTTGCAGCAGTGCTGGGAGTTGCACTGTCAGTGCTTGCAGCAGTGCTGGGAGTTGCACTGTCAGTGCTTGCAGCAGTGCTGGGAGTTGCACTGTCAGTGCTTGCAGCAGTGCTGGGAGTTGCACTGTCAGTGCTTGCAGCAGTGCTGGGAGTTGCACTGTCAGTGCTTGCAGCAGTGCTGGGAGTTGCACTGTCAGTGCTTGCAGCAGTGCTGGGAGTTGCACTGTCAGTGCTTGCAGCAGTGCTGGGAGTTGCACTGTCAGTGCTTGCAGCAGTGCTGGGAGTTGCACTGTCAGTGCTTGCAGCAGTGCTGGGAGTTGCACTGTCAGTGCTTGCAGCAGTGCTGGGAGTTGCACTGTCAGTGCTTGCAGCAGTGCTGGGAGTTGCACTGTCAGTGCTTGCAGCAGTGCTGGGAGTTGCACTGTCAGTGCTTGCAGCAGTGCTGGGAGTTGCACTGTCAGTGCTTGCAGCAGTGCTGGGAGTTGCACTGTCAGTGCTTGCAGCAGTGCTGGGAGTTGCACTGTCAGTGCTTGCAGCAGTGCTGGGAGTTGCACTGTCAGTGCTTGCAGCAGTGCTGGGTGTTGCACTGCAACTTGCAGTGCAACACACTACATATTAGAATCATGCAGTGACTGACGCCTCTGAGTGGAATATTCAAAAAGGGAGCTGAAGCATATTTATTCTTCTTCTCTCTCTCTCTCTCTCTCTCTCTCTCTCTCTCTCTCTCTCTCTCGATCTCTCCCCTCTCTCGCTCTCTTCCTCTCGCTCTCTGTCTGTCTGTCTGTCTCTCTCGCTCTCGCTCTCTCCCTCTCTCGCTCTCTCCCCCTCCCCCCTCCGTCTCTCGCTCTCTCCTCTCTCTCTCTCTCGCTCTCTCCCCCTCCCCCCTCCGTCTCTCGCTCTCTCCCTCTCTCCCTCTCTCTTGCTCTCTCTCTCGCTCTCTTCCTCTCTCTCGCTCTCTTCCTCTCTCGCTCTCATAGCATAACACCTGTAATTACTTCCTGGTTTTTTTTCGACAAAGAATTTGCAATAAGATAAATTTAATTTTCATCAGAATTTTTTTTCCTTTTCTTCTTCATCGTTTTTCAAGACTCAAAAAAAAAAGTTGGACTTTAACAAGCGTGTAAAAGTAAGACAAAAATATTCACATTCTGAAGATATAAAGTTTGCAGAGTTGTAAGAGTTGGCTTAATTGACTGTCTATCCTGTGTCTCGCCTCTTCTCTTATCATTGTATTCCTAAATTCTTCTTAATTTTATAGTGCGGAGAGAGACAGACACATGAATTAAACACGTTTCTTCAATAAAGATTCCCATATGTTGCATAAGTGTCTCAACCTTCAACTTGTCGGTTTTCAAAACCATTTGTCACATCTGTCAGACACAGCAACATCAGAGGATCTTGATACAAAGAATTCTTCAACACTTGTCCAACCTTTGGACGAAGACCTACTTACACTAGTGGATGGCCCCACTATGACCCCGCCTCCTCCTGCTTCCACTCACCTGACTGCAGTATATAAGCCACTTCTCTGGCCCTATGCTGTACTTCCTACAAGATTGATGGACTGAACACATCGATTCCAGGCTGAGGGACTGATTACCTCAAACTCCTCCTCTCCTTATATCTTTCTGCTCTGTATTGGACTGATGAAGCCACTGTGTGGCGAAACGTTTCTTCAATGAAGATTCCCATATGTTGCATAAGTGTCTCAATACTTCAACTTGTCGGCTTTAAAAATCATTTGTCAAGTCTCTTTTTTTGAAAAAAATTTGGTTCACGTATATTGTCAAAGTCGTTTTGGTAAGTGGCGGTATCATAATAGAGGTCAGCTGCAGGAGGTCACTGGTGATGCATTAATAGAGTATCCGGCTGAGTGAGTCACATTGTAGCTTCTGTATTGTTCAATACTCTGTGTAGTGTGTACTTGAACTCACCTCTGTAGCCCTGTCTGCTGAGATAAGTACCTACCTACCTAGCCACTGCTGTGCTCCTGTCTTCACCCTGCTTGTCACACCATACCTATACCACCATCGTTCACCTCTGCTCTGCCGTGTACCTGACTACAGACACTTGTATCGACCTGCTTTCTTGACAGATCTCTCTGCCTGACTCTCCTCTGCGCTGCACTGAGTTCCAGTGTCCTGCTGATACAACTTAGTTTACTGAGTCAAGCTAAGATATTTAAAGGTGTGTCTTGTGAACTGCGTGTTCAGTGGCAGGTTTAGCGGTTTGGGCGGGTTTTGTTTCAGGTGATATCGTGTTCCAACACGTCAGAATGTTCTTGTTTACTGTGTGGTATTCTCTAGACTGTGAAGAATATCACCAGGTAAGGAATATTGAGTCTTGGCATGAATGACGTTTCCAGATGAGCCAGATGTCCTCACTCAAGTGGTAACAACTACTGCTACAGTAACCTTTACCTCTACAGTCTCTCGCAGTGGTAAAGGTTATATATATCTGATGGGAAGACATTACTGAAGTTTTGTTAAAATAATTTAGAAGTTTAAGACATAACCTTTGTCATGTATTTACTAAAGGTATGAGTTCTAAAGAGCAACTAAAAATATATACATTTTGCTCTGGATCACATTAAATATTTTTAATGTTACAATTTGAATAATTATTCAAAGGGTAATGTGTTTAAATATTAGTTTTGAAGATTCGAATCAAATCAGAAGAGGCATTCACGTGGAAAGTAATATTCAAATTTCTTCAATAAACATTACAACACACACACAGCTCTATTACTATTGTTTTTAATAGCTAAGCAAAGTATTAGACAAAACGTATTAGACAAAAATTCGTTAATCCCTGAAATAGAGATTAAAGAAAACCTCAGCATATATACACAGTAAGATTTATGCTGAACTATACAGGTTTATGATTTTGTTAAATCATACAAGTTGTTGTACCAGACATAAATTCATTCACAAAAAATTGGAGTGAAGTTTATGTGGGGTTATGACTTGTATATAATATCCAATATATAATCAATGTATGATAAAGTTTATACAAGTTTAAGTGGTTGTGAGTTATTTACAACTGCTAGTTTTCCAAAATAGCTTGTAATATGCTGCCGTGAATATAATACATTGAGATTTCATGAACATTTGTGAGTGAGTTATATCTGAATTCTCGTATATTCGTATTCCAGCACACTATGACTCAGCAATAACACGTAAGAACATAATAGAGGAGTACGGTAGCAGTCCTTTATATTTATTCTGTAGTATGGAGACCACAACTACTATACTATACTATTTTTATTTCTACAAGTACATGTACAAGGTATACAGTCCTAGCTGACATCAATGACATACTACTATATAGAAAGTCGCTTGTTAGGCTAAGCATTTCAGGCAAATTAGGTCAGTTTTGTCCCAGGATGCGACCCACACCAGTCCACTAACACCCAGGTACCCATTTTACTGATGGGTGAACATAGACAACAGGTGTAAAGAAACACGCCCAATGTTTCTACCCTCACCGGGAATCGAACCCAGACCCTCGCCGTGTGAAGCGAGAGCTTTAACCACCAGACCACTGGGCACTGTATTCTATAATCTAAACGAGGCCTAACTAAAGATGTATACAGTTGTAGGATAACAATGGTACTTCAATTATTAATGCTTGATGTAAATCTAAAACTCTATTGACCATATTGCTAATATTTATGCACTGTTGTCTTGGCTTCAGTATCATGCTAAGACGTTTCTCACATCCGGTATGCTCATGTTCTACATTATTCAGTTTATAGTCGCCTAAGTTATTTTATATCATTGAGCCGCACCTGTCATCCTTTCCATTGTAATATTAATTTTTCCAAATCATTAAGTTATACGATATCTGGTAAAGAGAATTAGAACATGGCCCAATATAAGTTCTGAAGGGAGTTTAAAATATGGCCCAACACCAGCCCTGAAGGGAGTTTAGAATATGGCCCAACACCAGCCCTGAAGGGAGTTTAGAATATGGCCCAACAGGCCCAACACCAGCCCTGAAGGGAGATTAGAATATTGCCCAACACCAGCTCTGAAGGGAGTTTAGAATATGGCCCAACACCAGCCCTGAAGGGAGTTTAGAATATTGCCCAACACCAGCTCTGAAGGGAGTTTAAAATATGGCCCAATACCAGCCCTGAAGGGAGTTTAGAATATGGCCCAACACCAGCCCTGAAGGGAGTTTAGAATATGGCCCAACACCAGTCCTGAAGGGAGTTTAGAATATGGCCCAACACCAGCTCTGAAGGGAGTTTAGAATATGACCAAACACCAGTCCTGAAGCCAGTTTTTTCTTTGAGGGGTCAGTAACACCAACAGCTTCCCATGTTCTCTCTGAAATTATTCCCACACTTTGAGACCCTAGATTAATTAAAAGTGCACATTTTGACTGACTGTGACATTGACAGTAAGGTACAATTCACACACCTCGGTATGTGCACTGTATATCTGAGGGGAGACAGAGGCTGTCACAGGCTATATATATGAAATCCATTTATTTATTATCATTGAATGTTAAAAATTGTTTTAGTAACGTTTATAGACTAAGACGCCAACTAATTCACTGGATATACATGACACTACTCACTGAGAATGAATTAACTTGCGTGTTCGACAACACCTTCTGGGACCAGAAGGTAATCATATACGCTATGATGGCCACTGTAGTAATTATGCTCTTGGATAATGATGAAGCACTCATACAGAGTTGTGGTTGTGGTTAAGAAAGCCGACTGGACCAATAGTTTCCTAAGTGTCCTTATGGGAGCCTACAATGAGCTCTTACGTTGTTCAGCTCCAGTGTCGCATATATCACTTGATATAGCAATATAACGGATATTGTCCCGTAATCTGGGGGTAGTTAAACCTTTCTGTGAGAGGCGCAATTGTGAATATCCATCTTCTGCTAGGTCTGATGAGCGTTTATTGTGTTTCTAAGCTTAACATTTCTATAATAGTCTGGGACAACCCTCCTCAATATGTGTTCTGGAGTTTATGACTATTTAGAATATGCTTAGGATTTTATCCAATATTTTATGAAACATTAAGTAATTTTACTCATCATTTACATTCGTCTGGATCCCTTCCTTATTAACCAGTAAGTGAAGGGGCAGGTGGCGTAACTAATAGCAGGAACCAATTAGAATTTCTTTGAGCTAATGATTAACGCTCGTAATTCAGGGAGTCTTGTCCATCCCTTTTCTTTTATGAAAGGTACCACATTTCCCTTCATCTAATTTTCTGGCAGCTGTCCTAACTGGACAGATAGGTTGAATACCTTTGCTACTGGAGCACCTTAGTGGTTTAACCCTTTCGATAAAGACCCATGCAAAAGTGTTGCTGACTTCTATTGATTTTCTTCCATCCAATTAATGTAGTCTCAGCACTTCTTCCTTGGATGTGTTGATGCCTTCCAGTACCCAATGGTCTGTTCTGACTACTGTGTGTCCTCCCAACACTACTGTGTGTCCTCCCAACACTACTGTGTGTCCTCCCAACACTACTGTGTGTCCTCCCAACACTACTGTGTGTCCTCCCAACACTACTGTGTGTCCTCCCAACACTACTGTGTGTCCTCCCAACACTACTGTGTGTCCTCCCAACACTACTGTGTGTCCTCCCAACACTACTGTGTGTCCTCCCAACACTACTGTGTGTCCTCCCAACACTACTGTGTGTTCTCCCAACACTACTGTGTGTTCTCCCAACACTACTGTGTGTTCTCCCAACACTACTGTGTGTCCCCCCAACACTACTATCTGTCCTCCCAACACTACTGTCTGTCCGTCCAACACTACTGTCTGTCCGTCCAACACTACTGTCTGTCCGTCTAACACTATTGTCTGTCCTCCCACTACTGCTATCTGTCTTTCCAGGACCATCTGCCCTCCCAGCACTATTATCTGCTCTTTAGCACTCTGTTCTCCCAGCACCACTCTCTGCCCTTCCACCACTATCTGTCCTCCCAGCACCCCTATCTGTCCTCCCAGTACCCCTATCTGTCATCCCAGCACCACTATCTGTCCTCCCAGCACCACTATCTGTCATCCCAGCACCACTATCTGTCCTCCCAGCACCCGTATCTGTCATCCCAGCACCACTGTCTGTCCCCCAGCATTACTATCTGTCACCCCAGCACCACTATCTGTCCTAGCACCACTATCTGCCCTCCCAGCACCACTATCTACCCTCCCAGCACTATTATCTGCCCTCCAGCACTATCTGCCCTCCTAGCACCACTATCTGTCCTCCCAGCACCACATGTTGAGGGGAGCAAGGTTGCCCCGTGTATGTAATATACAGTGTTATAAACGAGGCTCCCTCCTCCCAATATCCCCAGTGAGAGGTATTACACACTCTTCTACTTTATTTATCACTATTGTAGACGCCCTTATTGTACATTGATGTGCAATAGTGACCAAAGTTTCGTGTTTGCTGTGATGTGCTAGCATCTGTTGTACATTGATTCTCGGTGGTTTTGGGAATGATTTGGGAAAGCGGAACGCCCTGGACAGTGAGGTGAGAAAGGCAGGATTCATAAATAGCTTTAAGAATAGGTATGGTGAGGCTCACAAAGCCAGGAGATAGTGAAACTAATATCGGCCCGTTTCAGGAGCAGAGATTCGACCCTTTCAACCACACAGGTGAGGCAAACACACACACACACACACACACACAGACACACACCAGCCTTAAGAACACACACCAGCCTTAAGAACACACACACACACACACACACCAGCCTCAGGAACACACACCAGCCTCAGGAGCATACACACACACACCAGCTTCAGGAACACACACCAGCCTCAGGAGCATACACACACACACACCAGCCTCAGGAACACACACACACACACCAGCCTCAGGAGCATACACACACACACCAGCCTCAGGAGCATACACACACACACCAGCCTCAGGAGCACACACACACACAACAGGCCTAGTGTCTAATCGACATATGCCTAGGACAAAATGGTAACTAACATGCACGCACGAGCGTGCACACAACAGTAAAAGACGAGGTAATAAGTGAACTAGGAAGCAGAGTTGAGAGACAAGACAACACTACAGATCTAAGAGGAAATAATAAGTAGCAGTTACTGAACTTTAAGAACATAAGAAAAAAGGAACACTGCAGCAGGCCTACTGACCCATGCGAGGCAGATCCATCACTCTCCGGCTTAGACCCGATTACCTGGAGTTAACCCTCTCCAGGTAAACTCCAGGTAGTCAGGTCACTTCCACTTAAGGGAGGAGCACAGCATAATACCTAGTAGCACAAGCTAGTCAGGTCCAACTCACACCCACCCACCCACACCCACTCGTGTATTTATCTAACCTATTTTTAAAACTACACAACGTCTTAGCATCTATGACAGTACTCGGGAGTTTGTTCCACTCATCCACAACTCTATTACCAAACCAGTGCTTTCCTATATCCTTCCTGAATCTGAACTTTTCCAACTTGAAACCATTGCTGCAAGTCCTGTCTTGGCTGGATATTTTCAGCACGCTATTTACATCCCCTTTATTTATTCCTGTTTTCCATTTATACACCTCAATCATATACCCCCTAATTCTACGCCTTTCTAGAGAGTGCAGATTCAGGGCCCTCAGTCTATCCTCATAGGGAAGATTTCTGATACATGGAATCAACTTTGTCATCCTCCTCTGTACGTTTTCCAGTGCATTTATATCCATTCTGTAATACGGTGACCAGAACTGTGCAGCATAATCTAAATGAGGCCTAACCAAAGATATATAGAGTTGAAGAACAACCTGAGGACTTCTATTATTTATACTTCTTGATATGAAGCCAAGGATTCTGTTAGCTTTATTGCGAACACTTATGCACTGTTGTCTTGGCTTCAGATTACTACTAACCAGAACTCCTAAATCCTTCACGCGCGGGAGGAGGAGATGCAGGGGGAGGGGTGGTCAAGAGCTGTAGGGGATGGAGGTGGGGAGGGGTGGAAGAGGAGGAGGGAATGGAGGTGGAGAGGTGGGGAGGGCTGGAAGAGGAGGAGGGGATTGAAGTGGAGAGATGGGGAGGGATGGGAGAGGAGGAGGGGAGGTGTACAGTGTACAGTCCTTTATATGTGGCTGCTGATGATGCTGCCAATAGTTGAGAGGAGGCAACTGTATCTTAATGTTCTTCAACAAGTTTGTGTAATTTTTAGTTTTGATGCGTCTTTGGGATATTTTTAAAACGTCATGGACCAAGTATAACGTATAACTAAAACTATTTAAGTGAGACATGATGGGACAGGTTCATTGATGTTTTGACATCTCTTCGCTACGAGCTGGCCAACGTAGTTGATGCCTCTGATGTTCTCTGCACACGATGGTCCTTTTAATTCTTCACAGGTTGAACCAAGTAGTTTGGCGAAAATTATTTTCAATGTCATGTTTATTATTTCCTTCGTTTGATACGACATTCTGCTGGGGATTAAGATAGATAAACAAGAAAGAGCAGTTGAACAGCTCAAATAAAGTTTCCCGTAAACTGCAAAAATGACGAAGAATTTAATAATGAAATGCACAGAAAGTGGCTAAGTTTGGCTTATTAACATAATTAACAGCAGACCCAGTCTGTTAGGAGGAGGAGAAAACAGTTCACCTACGAGACAGAAGATGAACCAGTTGAGAATCTCAAGCAAAAATCTCAGAGTGACTTTGATTTTGCAAACATGGACGCTGGTATACAATTAGTAGAACATAGATTCAAACACCTGCATGACTGGTTTCCTGTAGGAGAGCCACGTCGTGCAGGTGATAATATCGAGGGACTGGTGTCCATGGTGACACACTGTTGCTGCAGATTTGTACAGCCTTGCTAGACGGGTCGTGAGAGTTCATCACTCCCAGATATTTTGAAATTTACGTGCCACTGAAAATGGCAGATAATTCTCCTAAGGGATTTGTTGCTTTACGTATTCTCTTGAGGCTCCTTGTGTCTGGTTGTTTGTATGAATGAAGTCAGAAGATGAAACTGTCTTCAGCAGTTAGAGCAACAATACATAGAGTAATGGACTACTGTACCTTCATTAGCCTACCAAAACTTGCAAGAGGGCGAGCATATGTAAGGGCAGGATTAAGTCACACACACACACACACACACACACACACACACACACACACACACACACACACACACACACACACACACACACACACACACACACACACCCCTGCAACCACAATTAGGTGAGTACACACACAAGATAAAAACAAACCTCCCATTTTCCTCCCTGATGGTTTTCCAAGATAATCTCAACGATAATTCACATTTTCTCATCTTGGTCTTAACACAGAGGCATAAAGCCTCTAACTTTCCTCCTCTTCTCTCACTTCTTTATTCTTTTCATTTTCTCTCACCTCTCTTCACTTTACTCATCTCTCACCTCCCTCTCCTCTCACCTTCCTTTCGTTCTCTTCTCTCCTCCCCCTCTACCTCTTCTCTCACTTACCTTTCCTCTTTCTCTCCTCTTCTCTCTCCTCCTTACTCTCTCTCCTCTTTTTTTCTTATTCTCCTTCTCTCCTTGCCTCTTATCCCTGTTTGCCTTATTTCTTCTTGTTCTTTCCCTCCCTCTATCCTTCTTTTTTTTTATCAGCAACCTTCTCTTTTCTATCTTTCCCTACCTGGAGTCTACCTGGAGGGTGTTCCGGGGGTCAACGCCCCCGCGGCCCAGTCTTGACCAGTCCTCGCGGTACATCAGGGCCTGATTAACCAGGCTGTTATTGCTGTCCGTACGTAGTCCAACGTAAGAACTACAGCCTAGCTGATCGGGTACTGACTTAAGACATCTGTCCAGCTCCCTCTTGAAGGCAGCCAGGGGTCTATTGGTAATTTTCCTTATGCCTGGTGGGAGGCTGTTGAACAGTCTTGGACCCCGGACACTTAGTGTGTTTTCTCTTAGTGTACTCATGGCGCCCCTACTTTTCATTGGGGTATGCCCAATCTTTTGCTTTCGTTGGGAGGGATTTTTGTGTGCAAATTTGGGACAAGTCCCTCTAGGATTTTCCTGGCGTAGATTATGATGCACTTCTCTCGCCTGCACTCCAGTGAGTACAGGTCAAGTGACTCCAAGCGTTCCCATTAATTAAGGTGTTTGACGGAACTCATATATGCAGTAAAGGTTCTCTGAACATTCTCTAGATCTGCGATTTCACCTGCCGTGAATGGAGCTGTTAGTGTACAGCAGTATTCCAGTCTACAGAGAACAATTGATTTAAAAAAGATCATCACTGGCTTGGCATCCTTTGTTTTGAAGGTTCTCATTATCCATCCTATCATTTTCCTCACAGACGTAATAGTGACACTGTTGTGATCCATGAAGGTGAGATCATCTAACATTAACTCTCCCATATTCTTCACACACTACTTTTCCCGCTGTAGTGTGTGATCAGAGTTTGTAGTATACTCAGTTCTAGTTGTTATTTCTTCCAGTTTTCCATAACGGAGTAGTTGGAATTTGTCCTCATTGAACATCATATTGTTTTCCGTTGCATATTGGAAAACTTGTTTATATCTGCTTGGAAATTTACCGCGTCCTCAGTGAATGACAGTCTCGTGCAGATCCTAGTATCGTCTGCAAAGAATAACACGGTTTACATCTTTGTCTATATCTGATAGAAGGATGAGGAACAGGATGGGGTCGAGTACTGTGCCTTGTGGCACAGAGCTTGTCACTGTGACAGCCTCCGACTTAACTCTGTTTACCACTATTCTTTGTGTTCGATTAGTTAGAAAGTTGAAGATCCATCTGCCAACTTTGTTAGCATATATTTTGTGTGCTGTTACACCATGATCACACTTGTCAAAGGCTTTTGAAAAATTAGTGTATACTACATATGCATTTTGTTTGTCTTCCAGTGAATCCAAGACCATATCATAGTGGTCCAGTAGTTGCAAGAGGCAGGATCGACCTGCTCTAAACCCATACTACCCCAGATTGTGCAATTGGTGGGAATCCAAGTGATTTGCGATCATACCTCTTACAACTCTCTCAAAGATTATTATGGTGTGGGATGCTAGAGCTATTGGTCTTTAGTTCTTAGCTATTTCTTTGCTGCCACCTTTATGGAGTGCGGCTATATCCGTTGTTTTAGTGACTGTAGGATTACACCCGTGTCTATATAGCATACTTAAGACACGCGAAAGGGGTTTCTTGCAGTTCTTAATGAACACGAAGATCCACGAGTCTGGGCCTGGGGCTGAGTGCATGGGCATGTTGTCAATGTTTTTTTCAAAGTCTTGTGGAGTTAGGGTTGTCAGAAATTTGGCATACATTGACAGGGTTTTGAGACTCATTCATGAAAAAATCATTTAGATTGTCTATCTTGAGACTGATTAATGGCTCACTAAACATATTCGTATTGACTCTTTATTATCTCACTCATTTCTTTGTTGTTATCTGTGTAAGTCCCATCTTGTCTGAGCAAAGGCCCGATACAAGATGTGGCTTTTGCCTTGTTTTTGGTATGTGAAAAGAAATATTTTGAATTTCTTTCGATTTTGCTATTTGCTTTTAGCTTCTCCAGTCTCTCCTGGATCCTGTATGAATCATTTAACTTAAGCTCAATATTTTCCACTTCTCTGGTCAGTTGTTTCTTCATTATTTCAGATAATCTAGCCCCCCCTGAGAAGCTCTCCTCTTCTGTCTTCTTCCTCTCTTTCTAAATTTATCTTCTAATCCCTCCCATTCTTTCCCTCAATTTCCATGTCTTGTCTCTCTTCTTTCTCTCTGTAATTACCTGTTTTCTCTCACTCTGTTATCCCTTCCTGCCTTTCCTTTCGCCTCCTTTTCTCTCCAACACTTCCAATCCCTGCAACCCCATCCATAATTCTTCCCTCTCCCTTTTCTCCCATTAAAACACTCCCTCTCCCTTCGCCTCCCTTTTCCATTCGCCTCCCCCTTTCCATCCCTCCTCCCCTCCCTCCTTCCTTGTCCAGGTTATAACCTATTCAGATGCGACAGAGTAAACAGGCAACAAGGAAGTGTTGGCCTCTATGTCACAGAGTCCCTCATTTGCTCGGAAATGCTAAAAACCTTAAATAATGTAGTTGAAGTTATGGCAGTAAAGATTGAAAACCAAAACCTTGTCATTGTGGTTGTATACAAGCCTCCGGATGAAACTTCCCAACAATTCCAGGAACATCTTTTGAAAATTGACCACTGGAAAATCTCTCAACTCCTGCCCCAAAAATCTTGCTGCTGGGTGATTTCAACTTATGACACCTAAAATAAAGGAATGTAGCAAATAATGTTTTAGCAGAAATAACCCCAGGAGGCAGGTCAGATGAAAATTCATACACACATGATCTATTAAAACTCTAACAAATTCACTTAAACCAGCAAATAATAGAGCCAACAAGACAGGACAATACTCTGGACCTCATCTTCACTAACAACGACGATCTGATACGAAATATAACAGTATCAAAGACAATACACTCAGATCACAACATAAAGGAACAAAAATGTATGTGCAGGGCTCCTGACCAGCAAATGGTGATCACCAAATTCAGCTTTAGTAACAAAACCAAACAGCGGGATGAAGTCAACCTTGTCCTAAATGAAACAAGCTGGGAAGATGTCCTAAACAACACTCTTCTAAGAAAAGAAAAGAAAGACGCTCCCTATACAGGCGAAGGCGAAGAATCACAGAGCTGCTGAGAGGGGCTAGTATATCTGAAATACGAAAGGAGACGAGAAACTCAGGAAGAGCTTAAAGCCATAAACGAAACTGAAAAAAAAACAAAAGATTTCTTTTCTTATGCCAAACCTAGGGCTAAAACAACATCCAGTATTGGACCCCTGTTAGGACAAGATAGTCTGTTTACCAGCAGGTAAAAACACTATACGAGTACTCTCCCAAAACTTAAACAGGCCTCTGCAGGGCCTTACAGGTAAACATGAGAGCACTTAAACCAATAAAATAACCTATGGTATAAACTTACAAAAAAGCACCATCCCTACATAAAACAAACCGTGACATCTTAGGACATCTTGTTGCAGCTGCTGGGCTCCACAAACTGACACACACACACCTCACTTTCCTCTCCTGGCTACTCTAACTGACCAGGAATAATACGCATCCGGTTTCAGAACTAATCACTGAAAATTATATTATATATGGGGCGTTTTTTTATACAATATTCACCAACACTCTACGTAATACTCCTTCCCCTAGACCACTGGTCTCGCTCAGCTAGCTGGGTCCAGTGAGCTGCTAGCTGGGTCTAGTGAGCTGCTAGCTGGGTCCAGTGAGCTGCTAGCTGGGTCCAGTGAGCTGCTAGCTGGATCCAGTGAGCTGTAGCTAGTCAAGGAAAGAAATGAGAAACCTTAGGTCTGGGGAAACACAAACTTCTCCAAAAATAAGAAAACTGCATCAAGCACTGTCTTAGTGCAATTTATTTATACATAGTTTTGTTTAATATCTTTATTATGCACCCCATACCCATCCTGTGGGTGGTAGTCAAAAGATTACACAAGTACATAATGGGTAAAGAGACTGGGCCCCAAAGTGCAAGGTAATGAACTCACAAGTTACAAAGGTAATGAATCATGTAAGTAAATTTACTTACGTTTATACATGGTTACAATCATGAACAAATTATAAAGTAATGAGCAATTCACTAGTCTACACCCTGTCACAACTGTAATGAGTTATTGGTGCAAATATTAATTGTTGGGTCACACACACACATACACATATACACATACACACACATATACACACACACATATATACACAGGGTGGGTTGATTGCATTTTCCTGGACTGCAGGAAGGCCTTCGACACAGTTCCTCACATGAGATTAGTAAGGAAGTTGGAAGAACAAGCATGTATAACAGGAATGGCACTGGAATGGATCAGGGAATGCCTCACAGGGAGGCAACAACGGGTCATGGTGCGTGATGAGGTATCACAGTGGGCGCCTGTGACGAGCGGCGTACCGCAGGGGTCAGTCCTAGGACCAGTGTTATTCTTGGTATATGTAAACGACATGACGGATGGGATAGACTCAGAAGTGTCTCTGTTCGCAGATGATGTGAAATTAATGAGGAGAATCGCATCGGAAGAGGACCAAGCGGGACTTCAAACAGACCTGGAGAAGCTTGACATCTGGTCTAGCAACTGGCTTCTCGAATTCAATCCCACCAAATGCAAAGTCATGAAGATCGGAGAAGGGCAAAGAAGACCGCTGACAGAGTACATGCTAGGCGGACAAAGGCTACAAACCTCATCAAAGGAGAAAGACCTTGGGGTGAGTATAACGCCAAGCACGTCTCCTGAGGCACACATCAAACAGATAACTGCGGCAGCATATGGGCGACTGGCAAACCTAAGATTAGCGTTCCGTTACCTAAACAAGGAATCGTTCAAGACACTGTACACCGTGTACGTCAGGCCCATACTAAAATATGCAGCACCAGTCTGGAACCCACACCTGGTCAAGCACGTAAAAAACTAGAGAAAGTGCAAAGGTTTGCGACAAGGCTAGTTCCACAACTCAGGGGTCTGTCCTATGAAGAAAGGTTGAGGGAAATAGGACTAACAACACTGGAGGAAAGAAGGGTCAGAGGAGACATGATAACGACATACAAAATACTGCGGGGAATCGACCAGGTAGACAGTGATAGGATGTTCCAGAGAGGGAACACAGAAACAAGGGGACACAACTGGAAGCTGAAGACTCAGATGAGTCAAAGGGATGTTAGGAAGCATTTCTTCAGCCACAGAGTAGTCAGGAAGTGGAATAGTCTAGAGAAAGATATAGTGGAGGCAGGAACCATACATAGTTTTAAGACGAGGTATGATAAAGCTCATGGAGCAGGGAGAGCAGAGACCCAGTAGCAGACAGCGAAGAGGCGGGGCCAGGAGCTGAGTCTCGACCCCTGCAACCACAATTAGGTGAGTACACACACACACATATACACATACACACATATATACACACACACACATGCACATACATATACACATACATACACATACACACACACACACACAACACACATGTGTGGTAATGCTTTATTTACAGGGAGCAAAGTCAGGGTATTTTTCCAGAATGGTCTGTAATATACCACTGTGGATAAAATACTTTGACATATCTTGAATATTTCTGAGTGAGTTGTCTCTGACTTCATTAATTTTATCGCACTCCAGTACATAATGACGCAGGGTGTGACAATAATCCAACTGGCAAAGTTTACATTTTGTTTGGTCTACATCTGGTGGTGGTGATTTAACCTGCCAAAGATACTTGTAACCCAGCCGGAGGCGGGCGGTAGTGACATCCAAGAGTCTGCTTATTTTGTTGGATGCACCATAGACATGTGGCTCCTCCTGCATGATAGACTGATGATAGATGGTCTGACTGGGGTCAGTCTCCCTGAGTCTTAAGTCAATAAAAGTCAGTTGAAGTTTTTTTCTTATTATTTTTCTCAAACTGCTAACTGACAAGCCAAGATTGTAATCTACCCACTCTTTGAAAGCATAAAACTTAGCCAATTTATCAGTTCTATCATGCATCTGAAGACCAATGTGAGATGGAATCCACAGCATGTGCACTCTGACTCTACTATCCACAATCCTACCATACCTGTGTCTGGCTTCTGACACAATTATGCTACAAGTTATACTTGATGAGTTGAGAGCATTTATGGATGACAGAGAATCAGTTTATCTCTACAATGAGCACTGCTAATCCGGAGACATGTGAAACTTGTTTGACGTAAAAGTGATCAGGTTTTACACTAAATGAGTCCACAGTCATGGTTTATAGGTGTACTCTTATACATAAACAGGAAAATGCACCATTACGACTATTACGAACACAGGTAAAGAATGGCCTGTGAGACCTGGTCGTAATGGGAATTGGAGAAAACAAAACTCAGCAGTAGATTATAATGTATATTTTGCCTTCACCCACTATATACAGATATGTACACTATGTACAGATAGAATAAGTGTACACCACGGTGACAGATGGCAAAGCAGAAGCCAGAGAGAGTGCACTGTACTCAACCAGCAGCTAGGCAAGTCTGCCAGTGTTTAATACAGGTGAACCACGTTTCTTCAGCTTTGGCGGACTTGCTTGTGATTGGTCAATGAAGCAAGGTACTGATTTAACGACGGGTTCCCTATTGATCGTCAAACCCTTAGCACCCGGTTCGCTGGTTGGGAGGCAGCCTATATGGGAGTGTGACATACGCCATTCATAAGAACATAAGAAAGAAGGAACACTGCAGCAGGCCTACTGGCCCATGCGAGACAGCTCCAAGTGTCCTACCGGCTTAAGCCAATACCCTAACCTAGTCAGGTCAGGTCACATTCACTTACGGAAGGAGCACGGCATGTGACCTAGTAGCACAAGTTAGTCAGGTCCAACTCAAACCCACTCTTGTATTTATCTAACTTATTTTTAAAACTGCACAACGTCTTAGCTTCTATGTCGGTACTCGGGAGTTTGTTCCACTCATCCACAACTCTATTACCAAACCAGTGCTTTCCTATATCCTTCCTGAATCTGAACTTTTCCAACTTAAAGCCATTGCTGCGAGTCTGGCTAGATATTTTTAGCACTCTATTTTCATCCCCTTTATTTATTCCTGTTTTCCATTTATACACCTCAATCATATCCCCCCTAATTCTACGCCTTTCTAGAGAGTGCAGATTCAGGGCCCTCAGTCTATCCTCATAGGGAAGATTTCTGATACATGGAATCAACTTTGTCATTCTCCTTTCTACATTTTCCAATGTATTTATATCCATTCTGTAATACGGTGACCAGAACTGTGCAGCATAATCTAAATAAGACTTAACCAAAATATATAGAGCTGAAGAACAACCTGAGGACTAATATTATTACTTCTTGATATGAACCAAGGATTTTGTTAGCTTTATTGAGGACACAACAACTCAGTGTTGGCCAAACATCTACGTTGATGCATTTTCTATACATGACATAAAATTAATTACATAAAAGGTATACACAATTATATACAAGTAAACTTATTATAAATTGAGAAAGTCTCTCTTTAAACAGCACAAGTTTTTATTACAACACAACTCTACTTGCAAATATAAAACATGCAATTTATATAAACAAAGTCTCCACATTTATGACATTATTATAAATTGAAAAACTCTGTAAACAGCATTAGCGTCCATTATCTCACATCTCCGCTTTTAAATATGAAATAAGCACTTCATAAAAAAATATATAAAGTCTCCAGAAACAGTACAAAAAATTATTGTACATATTAATACAAATAGAAAATTACATTATCAACCCTGCGTCTAACAGCAATATGCAATAAGCAACACTGGCTACGCAAAACACACCACTGGGAGAAATTGGAGAGCACTGGAGGGAAAATTACCAAACTTCAAAACTGGGTAATTAGTCGCATATAAATTTTGTCGGTGGGACTGTGGCCTTCAAAAAACACTGTGGAGTATCATCACTGACCCCTCAAAGCTGGGCCTCCCAGGCCTTCACAATACTGTCATTCCAAGGAACCCTGGAGTCACCCCACTTAGTGATCAAAAAAAAAAACAGGTGGGTCCTGGAGAAACACAACACAGGATCACTAGTTATGACCCAAAAATGGTGAGGCATCACCGCCAACACTGTAACACTACCTTTGGTCCAACAGTCTATACACCAACATCACACAGGAGAGGCATCACCGCCCACACCTTATTTTAGCATACCTTACCTAGGCATGTACTGACGTGACTACCACCAAACACACACTCACTCTTTGGAAATCTGCGGCCCAGTTACTGTCTGGCCACTTCTGGGATTTTGCTATTTTTTCAAACTGTGTGAAAAAGTTATCAGGATCTTTTTCCAAAAATTTTGGGACAAACTTTATAGCTTGTTCCAAATTAAATATGTCTACCTTGTTACCTGTTACATTTTGTGAAGCACCAAACTCACTCACTCTCTCTCTCTCTCTCTCTCTCTCTCTCTCTCTCTCTCTCTCTCTCTCTCTCTCTCTCTCTCTCTAGCCCTTAAGATTTCTAACTCTTTTTCTTCCAGTATTTTAGAAGGTTCAATCCTTCTCAGTTCTTTTTCTTCCATAATTAGAATTAGTTTTAGTTGTAAAATTTGTGCTTCATTACTCTCATTGCTGCATAACCCCTGTGGTTTAGCGCTTCTATTTGATAATAATAATAATAATAATAATTACTCTCATTATTAGCAGTGGGGTTTGATCCAGGGTCTCCTCCAAGACCCCTGTCACCACTAGACTCTCTACTGCTTAGACATCCTAGAAATTAATAGCACAAAACACTTGCTTATTACAGTAGAAATTACTTATATAAAATAAATCACACAGCAAAGCACGATTTCATTAAATTATTATTATTCACAGAATAATTATTATTAAATAACTCCCTAAATCACTAAATGTGCACACACAAAAATCAGGCAGAAAAATAATTGTATTAATTACACCTGAAAAAGTTATTACTATTAATATTTTAATCCTTCCTTTAAATATTGACTCTTCAGGTTTCAAGTGTGAATTATCATTGTAAATTTGACAATTCTTCCCTTCAGGGCACAATGTTACGCTTTTTTTTAATGCGTAACGTAAATAAAAGTCGTGGCTCTTAAAGGGTAAACGACTTGCCTATTCTAAGGGCATTTATGTCATTTAAAATAGAAAAAGAAACCAGTCTAAGGCCATCAAGTACCTTCATACAAATTATGAAGAATAAATTTAAATGGTCAATGTATTATGAGGAAGGACACAAAAACTCACCTATACAGAAATATAATATATTGTAAATTAACATATACAGTATACAACATATTTTACTACAAACCAACATCACACAACACTACTCCTTTACTTACTCACATTAGCTCACTAGCACACTGCTACTAGAGAGTAAAACAAAATATATAAACATTTATAAACAGATAGGCTCCATGACCCCTCCCCCTCCCCAATCTTTCTGCCGGTCTGTCTACCAGCAAACAAAAACACTATACGAGTACTCTCCCAAAACTTAAACAGGCCTCTGCAGGGCCTTACAGGTAAACATGAGAGCACTTAAACCAATAAAATAACCTATGGTATAAACTTACAAAAAAATACCATCCCTACATAAAACAAACCGTGACGTCTTAGGACATCTTGCTCCAGCTGCTGGGCTCCACAAACTGACACACACACACACACACACACACACACCTCACTGGCCATTCTGACTGACCAGGAATAATACGCGTCCGGTTTCAGAACTAATCACAGAAAATTATATATGCAGCTTTTTTATACAATATTCACCAACACACTTCGTAATATTCCCATCAGTGACACAACCCAGGGCAGTATGGGTTTAGAGCAGAGCAGGCCGCTCCTGTCTGTCCCAAGTGCTGGACCACTATGACAAGGTCCTGGATACTCCGAAAGACAAACAAAATGCAGATGTAGTATACACAGACTTTGTGAAAGTCTTCAACAAGTGCAACCATGGTGTAATAGTGCACAAAATGCGTTATAAAGAAATAACAGGAAAAGTTGGTAGATGGATCTGTAACTTCCTAACAAATAGAACACAAAAAGTAACAGTAAACAGTAAAGTCAGAGGCGGCCTCAGTGGAAAGCTCTGTTCCACAAGGCACAGTACTCGCTCCCATCTTATTCCTAATCTTCATATCTGACATAGAGATGTAAGCCATAGCGGATGACACCCGAATTTGCATCACAGTAACCTCCATCAAAGACACTTCAAGTATCCAAGGAAACATCAACCAAATCTTTAAATGGGCCGCGGAAAACAATATGAAGTTCAATGAAGAGAAATTTCAGTTACTCCGATATAGAAAACTCTTAAAAATTTAAAAGTGAATCGGAGTATAAAACAAATTCCAACCACACAATATAGCAAAAAACTAATGTGAAGGACCTGGGAGTGATAATGTCATAGGATCCCACTCTGAAAGATCACAATGTATATACCACATCTGATAGGAAAATGACAGGATGGATAATGAGAACCTTCAAAACTAGGGATGCCAAGCCCATGATGATTCTCTTTAAACAGCTTGTTCTCTCTAGGCTGGAATATTGCTGTACACTAACTGCCCCTTCAAGGTAGGCGAAACTGCAGACCTGGATAATGTACAGATAACTTTCACGGCACGAATAAGATAAAGCACTTAAATTACTGGGAACGGTTGAAATCCCATGATTTGTATTCCCTGGAACCCAGGCGAGAAAGATACATGGTAATATATACTTGGAAAGTCCTAGAGGTACTAGTCCCATATTTGCACACGAAAATCAGTCCATACGAAAGCAAAAGACTAGGCAAGAGATGCACCATTACTCCAATGAGAAGTAGGGGCACCACGAGTACGCTAAGAAACAACACAACAAGTGTCAGGGGCCCAAGACTGTTCACCTGCCTCCCAGCATACATAAGAGATACACCATCTTTCCCCGGAGAGATAAGAGGGATTACCAATAGACCCCTGGCTGCCTTCAAGAAGGCGCTGGATAGGCACCTAAAATCAGTACCTGCCCAGCCGGGCTGTAGTTCGTACGTCGGCTTACGTGCGGCCAGTAGAAACAGCCTGGTTGATCAGGCCCTGATCCCTCCCTCCCACTCTCCATCCCCTCCTCTCCCCTTTTCCCTCTAGGCAGTAAATTAAGCCTTTAATTTTCTATTTACTATCAAAATGAACTTATTTTTTTTGTTAATTGACCCGTGATTATTCCTTTCAAATTTGCAAGGTTAATTAGGATATGATTGTTAATGCCTTTGAATGATTAATTATTTATTATTATTATTATTTATTATTATAATGACGGTGTAGCCATAAAACAGTAGTGACCAGCGAGGTCAGAAGAATACACATGTCAGAAATTGTGTATTTAACACATGTGTGTCCGTGTAGACACGTGTGCGCGCGCGCTCCCATGTAGACATGCATGTATATTCATGATAACACGTGTTCATGTCAATGTAGTATATAGTATTAATGTGTTAGTTACCATCAGTCAAAGGCTCTTGACAGTAGACACTTATTACCACCCCCTCGTTTTTTTCTCTACATTCACCTACTGTACATGTGGCTGCATAATTCGAATCTCGGCCTCTTCGTTGGTCGCTACTAAATTCCCTTTCTCTTGGCTTCGAAAGCCTTATCGTACCTTTCCTTTAAGCTATGTATGGATGCTACCTCTACCCCTTCGTTCTCCATGTCGCTTCCTTTTCTGACTGTTTTGAGACTGAAAGAAGTACTTCCTAACATCCCTGTGACTCAGCTGTATATTCTACTTTCAGCTCTGCTCTCTTGTTCCTATTTTCCGCCTCTCAAACATTCTGTCCCTGTCTACCCTATCAATTGTTTTTCGAAGATTCGAACTGGATTCTGCTAAATGACAATCCATATCTCTACCACCTCGCCAGCACAACCTCAATATACTGTGACACTGGAGACCTGCAGAGGCCACCAAATGTGACCCAACTGTTATTTTTACAGACAACATCCTACAGTGGTGCAACCAAGAGCAAACACAAGCTCTTGTCTTCCAACAACAGAAAACTTAATCAGACAGGACTACCATACTGCCTGAAATAACGACAATAATAATAATAATTATTATTATTATTATTTTATTTATTAACACATAGGCCGTTTCCCACCAAGGCAGGGTGGCCACCAAGGCAGGGTGGCCCGAAAAAGAAAAACTTTCATAATTCACTCCACTGTCTTGCCAGAGGCATCCTTACACTACAGTTATAAAACTGCAACATTAACACCCCTCCTTCTGAGTGCCGGCACTGTACTTCCCATCTCCACGACTCAAGTCCGGCCTGCCGGTTTCCCTGAATCCCTTAATAAATGTTACTTTGCTCACACTCCAACAGCACGTCAAGTATTAAAAACCATTTGTGTCCATTCGCTCCTATCTAACACGCTTACGCACGCTTGCTGGAAGTCCAAGCCCCTCGCACACAAAACCTCCTTTACCCCCCTCCCTCCAACCTTTCCTAGGCCGACCCCTACTCCGCCTTCCCTCCACTGCAGATCTATACTCTCTCGAAGTCATTCTTTTTTGTTCCATCCTCTCTACATGTCCAAACCATCTCAATAACCCCTGAGAGCAATAATACTTCAGTAAAATATGACGAATCTTATAAAGTTAAAAATAAAAGCATAGATAAAAGTATAAAGTGGGGTGTTGTTCCCTCCTGTGGTTGTAAGAGCCTCCAGTACCAGTTGGTATTATGTTATATCTCTGATAAATGAGACACTTGTTAAATATTTGGGTATCTTTATTCTGGAAACGTTTGCCACACAGCGGCTTCTACAGTCCAATGTAGAAAAAAGTGGAAGATGAGTAGTAATTTGAGGTAATCAGTCCATCAATATTGATGGACTCAACACATCGACTCCAGGCTGAGGGACTGATTACCTCAAACTACTACTCATCTTCCACCTTTTTCTCCATTGGACTGAAGAAACCGCTGTGTGGCGAACTTTTCCAGAATAAAGATAATCAAGTGTTGCACAAGTGACTCATTTATCAACTTACCAGTTTTGTAAAAAGATTCACATATGTCTACTTGTGTGTCTCACGCTCCACGGAATCACATAAAGTTCCAGCACAGCTTGTAAAATCTCTGCCCTAACATATTCCCTGGATTTGCAGACCAACAATGTGACTCTTAATAGGTCTATTGGTTTCCGTGATATAACAGAGTTGGACCCCCCTTGAAATTGCTTATTGATTCTGGTTAGTATGGACAATCTTTGCAGAAGACGTCTGTCAAGTGTCGGCAAGTGTTTGACTGGGTTCAGCAATAGCTTCTGGGCCTATGGAAGGTGTTAATCTCCAGGTTCTGTACCTCTTGGAAGGACTGAGTTTTAACTCCAGGGTCTGGTGAGGGAGTTTAGCTGCAGATCCTCTGTTTCTTGGGTGTATGAAGGTTGAACACTATTAGTCTGCTGGGAAGACTGTTGAACCTGGATTTTTATAGTATATAATAGTTCTTGGCCAAAACTGAACCTCTGAGGTGTCTAGTTTGACAATTCAACCAGTGCCATCCAGCTACCCTTGAGGAATTATGAAAATCAAAGCTGGCATTCACGGTGATCATTAACCATCCTTGAATACTCTTAAGACATAAAGATCAACACGAATATTGATAAACCATACGACGGGTGGGGTTCGAACCCGCGGTCAGAGAGTCTCAAAACTCCAGACCGTCACGTAAGCCACTGGGCTTACGCGACGGTCTGGAGTTTTGAGACTTCTCAGACCGTGGGTTCGAACCCCACCCGTGGTATGTTTTGTTTGCAATCGTGTCATTACGATTTCGTGAGTCACGAATATTGATGGTTAGCATGATTTTTTAGGTAAAGGAAGTTGCTTTTTGTTTTTTTCCAGTGAACTAAATCCTCTGTAATGCAGTTATCTCCTTTATATTCATTACCATTATCCTGAACTTCCTTCTCTGCATCTTCCTTCATCCTAAGGTTTAAACAGCTGTCATAACCTACACAGTATGACACATGAGCAGCTGCACATTCTACACAGTATGACACATGAGCAGCTGCACATTCTACACAGTATGACACATGAGCAGCTGCACATCCTACACAGTATGACACATGAGCAGCTGCACATCCTTCACAGTATGACACATGAGCAGCTGCACATCCTACACAGTATGACACATGAGCAGCTGCACATCCTATACTGTATGACACATGAGCAGCTGCACATCCTACACAGTATGATACATGAGCAGCTGCACATCCTACACAGTATGACACATGAGCAGCTGCACATCCTACACAGTATGACACACGAACAGCTGCACATCCTACACAGTATGACACATGAGCAGCTGCACATCCTACACAGTATGACACACGAGCAGCTGCACATCCTACACGTATGACACATGAGCAGCTGCACATCCTACACAGTATGACACATGAGCAGCTGCACATCCTACACAGTATGACACATGAGCAGCTGCACATCCTACACAGTATGACACATGAGCAGCTGCACATCCTACACAGTATGACACATGACCAGCTGCACATCCTACACAGTATGACACATGAGCAGCTGCACATCCTACACAGTATGACACATGAGCAGCTGCACATCCTACACAGTATGACACATGAGCAGCTGCACATCCTACACAGTATGACACATGAGCAGCTGCACATCCTACACAGTATGACACATGAGCAGCTGCACATCCTACACAGTATGACACATGAGCAGCTGCACATCCTACACGTATGACACATGAGCAGCTGCACATCCTACACAGTATGACACATGAGCAGCTGCACATCCTACACAGTATGACACAGAGCAGCTGCACATCCTACACAGTATGACACACGAGCAGCTGCACATCCTACACAGTATGACACACGAGCAGCTGCACATCCTACACAGTATGACACATGAGCAGCTGCACATCCTACACAGTATGACACATGAGCAGCTGCACATCCTACACAGTATGACACATGAGCAGCTGCACATCCTACACAGTATGACACATGACCAGCTGCACATCCTACACAGTATGACACATGACAGCTGCACATCCTACACAGTATGACACATGAGCAGCTGCACATCCTACACAGTATGACACATGAGCAGCTGCACATCCTACACAGTATGACACATGAGCAGCTGCACATCCTACACAGTATGACACATGAGCAGCTGCACATCCTACACAGTATGACACATGAGCAGCTGCACATCCTACACAGTATGACACATGAGCAGCTGCACATCCTACACAGTATGACACATGAGCAGCTGCACATCCTACACAGTATGACACATGAGCAGCTGCACATCCTACACAGTATGACACATGAGCAGCTGCACATCCTACACAGTATGACACATGAGCAGCTGCACATCCTACACAGTATGACACATGAGCAGCTGCACATCCTACACAGTATGACACATGAGCAGCTGCACATCCTACACAGTATGACACATGAGCAGCTGCACATCCTACACAGTATGACACATGAGCAGCTGCACATCCTACACAGTATGACACATGAGCAGCTGCACATCCTACACAGTATGACACATGAGCAGCTGCACATCCTACACAGTATGACACATGAGCAGCTGCACATCCTACACAGTATGACACATGAGCAGCTGCACATCCTACACAGATGACACATGACAGCTGCACTCCTACACGTATGACACATGAGCAGCTGCACATCCTACACAGATGACACATGGAGCTGCATCCACAGATGCAGCATGAGCAGCTGCACATCCACAGTATGACACATGAGCAGCTGCACATCCTACACAGTATGACACATGAGCAGCTGCACATCCTACACAGTATGACACATGAGCAGCTGCACATCCTACACAGTATGACACATGAGCAGCTGCACATCCACATCTATTACATCACTAACAGCATTAAAAATTAAACAAAAAAACATAAATTACAATTTGCAAATGTGAGAACTTCCTGAAACGAATCTGCTTTATTGAAAGTAATTGTATAATGAACTAGCACTCGATACAACTCCAAATTTTTTGTGATAGAATTTTTTTTTTCTTAAATTGCTTTGACAACACTATTAACACCATTGTTTTAACTTATTATCCTCTTTCACACACGGAGCTTTTGGTCATGTGACCGAGGCCTTCACCCGGCTTACCCGTTCACCCCTTGAAAAATTATATTAGTCAATTGAATTCCTGGTGAATTACAGGTTAGGTAAGATTCGTCAAGAAACAAGATAAGTGTTTTCTGACGCTGGTCTTAGTATAAGAGGACCCGCAGCTAGAGCTTTTGGTCATCTGACCGAGGCCTTCCACTGGCTTACCAGTCCACCCCTTGAAAAATTAATTAATGTAAAGTTAATGAATAAAAAACAATGTTAATATATAAAAATTCTTTTATTATTGTTTTCCAAAAAAAAAAACATTTTTATGTCAGACATTTAAAATATATTAAATTGTAAATGTTTTAAAACATTCATTGTACATAAATGTATTTAAAAATATGAAAGGAAAAACATATTTCTAGATCTAATGTTAGTTGTCATTTTCATGTCATGTTTAATTCTTAGTTTACCCAAGTTTCTTTTATAAGTTCACTTCTTATCTGCCTCTCGACAAGGAAAAGAAATCAACCCAAACCACACCACGGGTGGGGTTCGAACCTGCGGTCATAGTCTCCAAAACTCCAGACCAATTTCTTATTTTGTGCTAGACTAATCTAGCAACCTAACTTAACCGTGCTAAAAAATTTGGGAAATAATATTTAATTAACCTAATGTATTTATCAATATGCATATTTTTTTGTATATTTGATGGGAGTCAGAGAAGGGTTCTTCAGGTGACAAGAGAGAGGTATTATAGACTATTTCATATTTGCCTTGGATTTGTGTTCTTTAATGCCATATAAATGTAGTTAGTATGAATAGGTATATATCTCTCACCTTGTGTATATTTTAATGAGTATCTCTCTTGCTTTGTGTACTAAGAGAAGTGAATGATAAAAGTGGCATAAAATACCGACAACTTGATAACAGAAACTGTTGCACATGTGTCTTATCATCACAGTAAATGTTGTATATTGTATGTATCGTTCCATATATAGACAGATTTTACTTTAATTCCAGTACGCCCATATTTGTGATCAAGGTGTTTTTGATTGGTGAACAGGTGGCACGCAGCCTTAATGAGCCGCGTGTGTTGATATTCTTTGAGGCCAATTAACCAACAAATGTACCCTTACTTGTCTTTCTGTATGTGACTCATCCACGGTATCCCTTGTATAAAATGGTTATAACTATGACCATAATTTTTGAAGGGGTGGACGGGTAAGCCAGTGGAAGGCCTCGGTCAGATGGCCAAAAGCTCCAACAGCGGGTTATCATCTGACTAAGACCCGCGTCAGGAAACACTTGTCCTGTTTCCTGACAAACCTTACCTAACCTAAGGTACCCATTGCCAAAAAAAAAAAAATCCCTACAGTAGTTGTTGGATTCTTTCTCTGAGATTTCTGTGGGATAATTTAAGAATGCCCCTTTGATCGCCTTCAAACTCTTAGAAGAAATTTAGATTAATATTGTGCAGTGTAGTTGCAAATTTTATAGAAGCATATAAAGTTGCGGTAACTGTATAGTGACAGAATACGTCATGTGCTTGGTTCAAACTATCAACACAGGGTTCAAACCCATGGGTTAGCCAGTATTAACATTAGCAGGGAAGTGTGTTCTCCTCTAACTTTCTTAGTGTGTATAGAAATATGCCTAGATGGACAAAGAATAAGACACATGTGCAACATCTGGGTATCTTTTAATGTAGACATTTCGCCATCCCTGGTTGGCGAAACGTCTACAATAAAGATACCCAGATGTTCCCCATGTGTCTAATTGTTCAACTTGTTAGTATTGTATACACGTTACACCTGGATTGTTGATTCTTGCTGGACCGGCGCGTTACGCAGGACAACACTCGGACCTGCACGGTACGCAGGACAACGCTCGGACCTGCACGGTACGCAGGACAACACTCGGACCTGCACGGTACGCAGGACAACGCTCGGACCTGCACGGTACGCAGGACAACGCTCGGACCTGCACGGTACGCAGGACAACGCTCGGACCTGCACGGTACGCAGGACAACGCTCGGACCTGCACGGTACGCAGGACAACGCTCGGACCTGCACGGTACGCAGGACAACGCTCGGACCTGCACGGTACGCAGGACAACGCTCGGACCTGCACGGTACGCAGGACAACGCTCGGACCTGCACGGTACGCAGGACAACGCTCGGACCTGCACGGTACGCAGGACAACGCTCGGACCTGCACGGTACGCAGGACAACGCTCGGACCTGCACGGTACGCAGGACAACGCTCGGACCTGCACGGTACGCAGGACAACGCTCGGACCTGCACGGTACGCAGGACAACGCTCGGACCTGCACGGTACGCAGGACAACGCTCGGACCTGCACGGTACGCAGGACAACGCTCGGACCTGCACGGTACGCAGGACAACGCTCGGACCTGCGCGGTACGCAGGACAACGCTCGGACCTGCACGGTACGCAGGACAACGCTCCCGGACCTGCACGGTACGCAGGACAACGCTCGGACCTGCACGGTACGCAGGACAACGCTCGGACCTGCACGGTACGCAGGACAACGCTCGGACCTGCACGGTACGCAGGCCAACGCTCGGACCTGCACGGTACGCAGGCCAACGCTCGGACCTGCCGGACGCAGGAAACGCGACCCGGTACGCAGGCAACGCTCGGACCTGCACGGTACGCAGGACAACGCTCGGACTCTGCACGGTACGCAGGACAACGCTCGACTGCACGGTAGCGGCAACGCTCGACCTGCACGGTACGCAGGCCAACGCTCGGACCTGCACGGTACGCAGGCCAACGCTCGGACCTGCACGGTACGCAGGCAACGCTGACTGCGCACCACGCCGATGCACGGTACGCAGGCCAACGCTCGGACCTGCACGGTACGCAGGCCAACGCTCGGACCTGCACGGTACGCAGGCCAACGCTCGGACCTGCACGGTACGCAGGCCAACGCTCGGACCTGCACGGTACGCAGGCCAACGCTCGGACCTGCACGGTACGCAGGACAACGCTCGGACCTGCTACGGTACGCAGGCAACGCTCGGACCTGCACGGTACGCAGGACAACGCTCGACCTGCACGGTACGCAGGACAACGCTTTCTGGACCTGCACGGACGCAGGACAACGCTCGGACCTGCACGGTACGCAGGACAACGCTCGGACCTGCACGGTACGCAGGACAACGCTCGGACCTGCACGGTACGCAGGACAACGCTCGGACCTGCACGGTACGCAGGACAACGCTCGGACCTGCACGGTACGCAGGACAACGCTCGGACCTGCACGGTACGCAGGACAACGCTCGGACCTGCACGGTACGCAGGACAACGCTCGGACCTGCGCGGTACGCAGGACAACGCTCGGACCTGCGCGGTACGCAGGACAACGCTCGGACCTGCACGGTACGCAGGACAACGCTCGGACCTGCACGGTACGCAGGACAACGCTCGGACCTGCTGGTTTTATGACTGCTTGTTATTCTGGTCACTGACTCTGGTTTACTATCTTCTTACGATTTCCGAGTTTTTCAAGACAGTTTTGTCTTAGAAGAAAGTTAGGATTGTTATTGAATGGATTTTTTTTCGTGTGTTTAAATAGTCTCTGATGAATGAATTCCACCATTAATAAATGATGAACGGAACTTAAAAATATTATAGATTTAAGGTGTGTAGGTGTTATTTTGCCTTTTATAGTACAAGAATTTAAAATGGTGTTTTGTGCGATAACCGCAAAATGCATCTTCTGAATGGCTTCAAACTTTAATATTTAATATATGTTGCTCAAGATTGCCATCTTATGGTGCTGTGTAAGAGATGACGTCGGGGATTTGTGATTAAAGTGGAAATTAGGGATCTCTCTCTCAGGTGAGTTTCGTAACTGTGTCTAAAGTGACTTCTCATTTTATATCGTTCATTGTTTACAATACTTGAATCTAATAGCATAACCAAGTCTGTGTAGCAGCCGCATGAGTCTCATGTTAACATTCCTCCATTACCTTACCTACCTCCCTTCTTCATTCCATCTCTCCCTCACCCCCACCTTAACTCCCTCCTTCCTTCACTCCCTCTCTCCCTCACCCCCTACTTCCCTCCCTCCATCCCTCTCTAAGTGTCTCTTTCTTTCTCCCTCCCACTTCCTCTCTCTCCCTCCCTCCCTCACCTTCCCCCTCTTACCGTCGGTTTCCCTCTCTCTACCTCCCTCATCTTGCCTCCCTCGCTCACCTTGTCTCTCTCTCTCTCTCTCTCTCTCTCTCTCTCTCTCTCCCTCCTTCTCATTGCCTCCTCTCTCTCCTTCCCTCCCTCTCTCTCCCCCTCCCTCACCTTGCCTCCTTCTCTCCCTCCCTCACCTTGCCTCCCTCTCTTCCTTCTTCACCCTCCCTCTCCTCCCTGGCTCCTCCCACCACACAGAAATTAGAAGCAGGTAAAAGTGTTCAATGAACCATTAATCCGTCGTTGTCCCTGAAGCCGGAAACAATTGTCTGTGATTGCTTCAATGTATATGCAAATTAGTCAGTGTCCCTCAGGCTCGATGGCTGAATTCTGCCTCAGCTTGAGCCCAGTGAGCTCAAAGCCCGATTGTGGAGCCCGGTGAGCTCTGTGGCTGATTGTGGAGCCCGGTGAGCTCTGTGGCTGATTGTGGAGCCCGGTGAGCTCTGTGGTTGATTGTGGAGCCCGGTGAGCACTGTGGTTGATTGTGGAGCCCGGTGAGCTCTGTGGCTGATTGTGGAGCCCGGTGAGCTCTGTGGCTGATTGTGGAGCCCGGTGAGCTCTGTGGTTGATTGTGGAGCCCGGTGAGCACTGTGGTTGATTGTGGAGCCCGGTGAGCTCTGTGGCTGATTGTGGAGCCCGGTGAGCTCTGTGGTTGATTGTGGAGCCCGGTGAGCTCTGTGGTTGATTGTGGAGCCTGGTGAGCTCTGTGGCTGATTGTGGAGCTCGGTGAGCTCTGTGGCTGACTCTGCAGCCCCGTGAGATCTGTGGCTGATTGTGAGCCCAGTGAGCTCTGAGTCATTGAAATTGTTTGGCCGTAGAATCTCCATGATAACTGGAGCAGAGTGGTGACTGGAGCAGTGGTGACTGGAACTCAATTCTTGTACTCCACGTTCTTAGCACGTTCTTGTACTGGACGTTCTTGGACTGCATCTTCTTGGTATACACGTTCCTGGACTGCATCTTCTTGGTATACACGTTCCTGGACTGCATCTTCTTGGCCTACACGTTCTTGTACTGGACGTTCTTGGACTGCATCTTCTTGGCCTACACGTTCTTGGACTGCATCTTCTTGGCCTACACGTTCTTGGACTGCATCTTCTTGGCCTACACGTTCTTGGACTGCATCTTCTTGGCCTACACGTTCTTGGACTGCATCTTCTTGGCCTACACGTTCTTGGACTGCATCTTCTTGGCCTACACGTTCTTGGACTGCATCTTCTTGGCCTTCACGTTCTTGGACTGCATCTTCTTGGCCTACACGTTCTTGTACTGGACGTTCTTGGACTGCATCTTCTTGGCCTACACGTTCTTGGACTGCATCTTCTTGGCCTACACGTTCTTGGACTGGACGTTCTTGGACTGCATCTTGGACTGAAAGCATTCGACAGTGTCACACTTATGACTGATAACCATCACTCAAGATATCGTAATAACACGATTGTAAATAGATCACAGAGCCTGTGGGACTCGAACCCATGACCTGTGAGTTGTACGAATCATCTGATATGCGTTCGTGTCTTGCCCGTTGTGTGAGTGACAGGAAAGTGGCAGTGCGTGGGTACAAAACTGCTGTAATGGATCAGTAAATAACAGGCGGCAAACAGATGGATGTGTGACGGTTTAGGGAACGTTATTCAGGGGAAACTGTTACAAGTGGGGTCCCCCAAGTTTTGGTGCTTTAACCCTTGGTATGTTTTTATACGCAAAAATAACCGGCCAGAGGCAGATCAAATATTATGCATCATCATGCTAGCTCGATCGCTAGCTCACTCAGCTCACACACGGAGGTCCGGGGATCAATCCCCCGGTACGGCTGGAAAACATTAGGACGTGTTTTCGTAAGACACCTGCTGTCCAGGTTTACCCTGTTCACCCATCGACTGGTGTGGGTCGCATCCTGGGACAAATTGACCAAATTTTCCCGAAATGCTCTACATAACAAGGGGCTTTCTATATAGTAATATGTCATTAATGTCAGCTAGGACTGTATACCTTGTACATGTACTTGTAAAAAAAAAAGATTTATTATTATTATTATTATTGTCATTATTATTATGTGATGGTTGTGTATTTTGTCTTGTTCCATATTACTGCATTTTTTAAACGTTTTAAAATATTTAAACTGCGTTTCTTCCTCCCTCGATGTTTGGACAACCTTACACACACATTGATGGAACTGCTCTAACCAATTATTTGGCCACAGTTGCAGCCTCATCAACTTTTAACACAGACTATCTATAGCTTCTCCTGTTATGTTTCTCAACATTTTATTATTAATAATAATAAATCTTTATTTCTACAAGTACATGTACAAGGTATACAGTCCTAGCTGACATCAATGACATACTACTATATAGAAAGCCGCTTGTTATGCAGATCTTTTCGGTCAAATTAGGTTGAATTTTGTCCCAGGATGCGACCCACACCAGTCCACTAACACCCAGGTACCCATTTTATACTAATGGGTGAACAAGGACAGCAGGTGTCTTACGGAAACACGTCCCTAATGTTTCCCAGACTTGGCCTTCAGTGTGTGAGGTGAGTGAGTGCGATACCAACTGACATGACATACATTGGAATGAAACTTTTGACGACGTTTCTCTCCGACTTAGACTATTAACTAGTGACACAGAAGCGCAAAGGAAAGGCTCATTATACACACGATGATCAGGCGAGTTTATCACCAGGAAGACATCGCCACAGACACACAAACTAACGATGACATCTTATACTAACTGGCTTAATTTAGCACTGTCTTTCACGTGCCTCGTTAAATAATAGATAAGGAAGCTACGCGACGTGTCAAGCTTGATACAGAATAAGCAACAAGAACCTGGATTATAATTATTATAAGCTGTAGAAGATGCAAATGTAACAGCTAGAAGAGTCTGCGGTGAGTGATGGGACCAGTGAGGAGAGAGTGAGGTGAGTGATGGGACCAGTGAGGAGAGAGTGAGGTGAGTGATGGGACCAGTGAGGAGAGAGTGAGGTGAGTGATGGGACCAGTGAGGAGAGAGTGAGGTGAGTGATGGGACCAGTGAGGAGAGAGTGAGGTGAGTGATGGGACCAGTGAGGACAGAGTGAGGTGAGTGATGGGACCAGTGAGGACAGAGTGAGGTGAGTGATGGGACCAGTGAGGAGAGAGTGAGGTGAGTGATGGGACCAGTGAGGACAGAGTGAGGTGAGTGATGGGACCAGTGAGGAGAGAGTGAGGTGAGTGATGGGACCAGTGAGGAGAGAGTGAGGTGAGTGATGGGACCAGTGAGGAGAGAGTGAAGTGAGTGATGGGACCAGTGAGGAGAGAGTGAGGTGAGTGATGGGACCAGTGAGGAGAGAGTGAGGTGAGTGATGGGACCAGTGAGGAGAGAGTGAAGTGAGTGATGTGACCAGTGAGGAGAGAGTGAGGTGAGTGATGGGACCAGTGAGGAGAGAGTGAGGTGAGTGATGGGACCAGTGAGGAGAGAATGAGGTGAGTGATGGGACCAGTGAGGAGAGAGTGAAGTGAGTGATGGGACCAGTGAGGAGAGAGTGAAGTGAGTGATGGGACCAGTGAGGAGAGAGGAAGTGAGTGATGGGACCAGTGAGGAGAGAGTGAAGTGAGTGATGGACCAGTGAGGAGAGAGTGAAGTGAGTGATGGGACCAGTGAGGAGAGAGTGAGGTGAGTGATGGGACCAGTGAGGAGAGAGTGAGGTGAGTGATGGGACCAGTGAGGAGAGAGTGAGGTGAGTGATGGGACCAGTGAGGAGAGAGTGAGGTGAGTGATGGGACCAGTGAGGAGAGAGTGAAGTGAGTGATGTGACCAGTGAGGAGAGAGTGAGGTGAGTGATGGGACCAGTGAGGAGAGAGTGAGGTGAGTGATGGGACCAGTGAGGAGAGAATGAGGTGAGTGATGGGACCAGTGAGGAGAGAGTGAAGTGAGTGATGGGACCAGTGAGGAGAGAGTGAAGTGAGTGATGGGACCAGTGAGGAGAGAGTGAGGTGAGTGATGGGACCAGTGAGGAGAGAGTGAGGTGAGTGATGGGACCAGTGAGGAGAGAGTGAGGTGAGTGATGGGACCAGTGAGGAGAGAGTGAAGTGAGTGATGTGACCAGTGAGGAGAGAGTGAGGTGAGTGATGGGACCAGTGAGGAGAGAGTGAGGTGAGTGATGTGACCAGTGAGGAGAGAATGAGGTGAGTGATGGGACCAGTGAGGAGAGAGTGAAGTGAGTGATGGGACCAGTGAGGAGAGAGTGAAGTGAGTGATGGGACCAGTGAGGAGAGTGAGGTGAGTGATGGGACCAGTGAGGAGAGAGTGAGGTGAGTGATGGGACCAGTGAGGAGAGAGTGAGGTGAGTGATGGGACCAGTGAGGAGAGAGTGAAGTGAGTGATGTGACCAGTGAGGAGAGAGTGAGGTGAGTGATGGGACCAGTGAGGAGAGAGTGAGGTGAGTGATGTGACCAGTGAGGAGAGAATGAGGTGAGTGATGGGACCAGTGAGGAGAGAGTGAGGTCAGTGAGGAGAGAGTGAAGTGAGTGATGTGACCAGTGAGGAGAGAATGAAGTGAGTGATGGGACCAGTGAGGAGAGAGTGAGGTGAGTGATGGGACCAGTGAGGAGAGAGTGAAGTGAGTGATGGGACCAGTGAGGAGAGAGTGAGGTGAGTGATGGGACCAGTGAGGAGAGAGTGAGGTGAGTGATGGGACCAGTGAGGAGAGAGTGAGGTGAGTGATGGGACCAGTGAGGAGAGAGTGAGGTGAGTGATGTGACCAGTGAGGAGAGAATGAGGTGAGTGATGGGACCAGTGAGGGGAGAGTGAGGTCAGTGAGGAGAGAGTGAAGTGAGTGATGTGACCAGTGAGGAGAGAATGAAGTGAGTGATGGGACCAGTGAGGAGAGAGTGAGGTGAGTGATGGGACCAGTGAGGAGAGAGTGAAGTGAGTGATGGGACCAGTGAGGAGAGAGGGAGGTGAGTGATGGGACCAGTGAGGAGAGAGTGAGGTGAGTGATGGGACCAGTGAGGAGAGAGTGAGGTGAGTGATGGGACCAGTGAGGAGAGAGTGAGGTGAGTGATGGGACCAGTGAGGAGAGAGTGAAGTGAGTGATGGGACCAGTGAGGAGAGAGTGAGGTGAGTGATGGGACCAGTGAGGAGAGAGTGAGGTGAGTGATGGGACCAGTGAAGAGAGAGTGAAGTGAGTGATGGGACCAGTGAGGAGAGAGTGAGGTCAGTGAGGAGAGAGTGAAGTGAGTGATGGGACCAGTGAGGAGAGAGTGAAGTGAGTGATGGGACCAGTGAGGAGAGAGTGAGGTGAATGATGGGACCAGTGAGGAGTGAGGTGAGTGATGGGACCAGTGAGGAGAGAGTGATGTGAGTGATGGGACCAGTGAGGAGAGAGTGAGGTGAGTGATGGGACAAGTAAGGAGAGTGAGGTGAGTGATGGTGCACAGGGTCCTGAACGATTCCTTATTAAGATGTCGGAATGGTGTATTTAGGTTTTCTAGGCGCCCGTATGCTGCAGCAGTTATTTTGTTGATGTGCGCCTCAGGAGATGTGCTCGGTGTTTTACCTACCCCAAGAGCTTTTTCTTTGAGTGAGGTTTGTAGTCTCTGGCCCCCTAGACTGTGTGTGTGTACTCACCTAATTGTGGTTGCAGGGGTCGAGACTCAGCTCCTGGCACCGCCTCTTCGCTGTCCGCTACTGGGTCTCTGCTCTCCCTGCTCCATGAGCTTTATCATACCTTGTCTTAAAACTATGTATGGTTCCTGCCTCCACTATATCGTTCGCTAGACTATTCCACTTCCTAACTACTCTATGGCTGAAGAAGTGCTTCCTAACATCCCTTTGACTCATCTGAGTCTTCAGCTTCCAGTTGTGTCCCCTTGTGTGTCTGTGTTCCCTCTCTGGAACATCCTGTCACTATCTACCTTGTCGATTCCCTGCAGTATTTTGTATGTCGTTATCATGTCTCCTCTAACCCTTCTTTCCTCCAGTGTTGTTAGTCCTATTTCCCTCAACCTTTCCTCATATGGCATTCCCCTGAGTTGTGGAACTAGCCTTGTCGCAAACCTTTGCACTTTCTCTAATTTCTTGACGTGCTTGACCAGGTGTGGGTTCCAGACTGGTGCTGCATACTCTAGTATGGGCCTGACGTACACGGTGTACAGTGTCTTGAACGATTCCTTGTTAAGGTAACGGAACGCTAATCTTTGGTTTTCCAGTCGCCCATATGCTGCCGCAGATATCTGGTTGATGTGTGCTTCCGGAGACGTGCTTGGCGTTATACTCACCCCAAGGTGTTTCTCCTTTGATGAGGTTTGTAGACTTTGTCCACCTAGCCTGTACTCTGTCAGCGGTCTTCTTTGCCCTTCTCCGATCCTCATGACTTTGCATTTGGTGGGGTTAAATTCGAGAAGCCAGTTGCTAGACCAGATGTCAAGCTTGTCCAGGTCTCTTTGAAGTCCTGCTTGGTCTTCATCCGATGTGATTCTCCTCATTAATTTCACATCATCTGCGAACAGAGACAATTCTGAGTCTATCCCGTCCGTCATGTCATTCACATATACCAAGAATAGCACTGGTCCTAGGACTGACCCCTGCGGTACACCGCTCGTCACAGGCGCCCACTGTGATACCTCATCACGCACCATGACCCGTTGTTGCCTCCCTGTGAGGTATTCCCTGATCCATTCCAGTGCCCTTCCTGTTATACACGCTTGGTCTTCCAGCTTCTTTACTAATCTCATATGAGGAACTGTGTCGAAGGCCTTCCTGCAGTCCAGGAAAATGCAATCAACCCACCCTTCTCTCTCTTGTTTTACCTCTGTTACTTTATCATAGAACTCCAGGAGGTTTATTACACAGGATTTGCCTTCCCTGAATCCGTGCTGTCTGGCGTTGATTATCCTGTTCTGCTCCAGATGCTCCACCATTCTTTTCCTGATGATTTTCTCCAAGACTTTGCACACTATACACGTAAGTGACACCGGTCTATAGTTTAGTGCTTCTTTACTGTCTCCTTTTTAAAAGATGGGGACTACGTTGGCCTTTTTCCATATCTCAGGTAGCTGCCCAGTTTCAAGGGATGTGTTGAATATTATGGTAAGTGGCACACTCAGTACCTCAGCTCCTGTGTGTGTGTAATATTTACATTTACCCGCCTCACGCATCCTCATCACAGCAGTGCTGCACTGGTCTTGACTGCTTCATCACAGCAGTGCTGCACTGGTCTTGACTGCTTCATCACAGCCTGCCAGCAGATACATTTTTAACTTCTTTCATTATTCACAACTCAAATCGCGTATCTCTCCAATTTGCCACAATTCAAAGTCCTGTTTGGTCAGAGACCTGGTATGATTAGTAGACGGAGGATCGAGACTCCACCAGACCCTGCGCCGTATGATCCACACGGGTTTAGTGTTATATATAAAAAAACTTATTACTTATATTTAGCATGTCTAAGTAATACCCAAGGGGCAAGTTGCATAATTTCCCTTCCCAACTTCATGAGACATCAGCAGGAAGACACAACCTCATGAGACATCAGCAGGAAGACACAACTTCATGAGACATCAGCAGGAAGACAACTTCATGAGACATCAGCAGGAAGACACAACTTCATGAGACATCAGCAGGAAGACACAACCTCATGAGACATCAGCAGGAAGACACAACCTCATGAGGCATCAGCAGGAAGACACAACCTCATGAGGCATCAGCAGGAAGACACAACCTCATGAGACATCAGCAGGAAGACACAACCTCATGAGACATCAGCAGGAAGACACAACCTCATGAGACATCAGCAGGAAGACACAACCTCATGAGACATCAGCAGGAAGACACAACCTCATGAGACATCAGCAGGAAGATACAACCTCATGAGACATCAGCAGGAAGACACAACCTCATGAGACATCAGCAGGAAGACACAACCTCATGAGACATCAGCAGGAAGACACAACCTCATGAGACATCAGCAGGAAGACACAACCTCATGAGACATCAGCAGGAAGACACAACCTCATGAGACATCAGCAGGAAGACACAACCTCATGAGACATCAGCAGGAAGACACAACCTCATGAGACATCAGCAGGAAGACACAACCTCATGAGACATCAGCAGGAAGACACAACCTCATGAGACATCAGCAGGAAGACACAACCTCATGAGACATCAGCAGGAAGACACAACCTCATGAGACATCAGCAGGAAGACACAACCTCATGAGACATCAGCAGGAAGACACAACCTCATGAGACATCAGCAGGAAGACACAACCTCATGAGACATCAGCAGGAAGACACAACCTCATGAGACATCAGCAGGAAGACACAACCTCATGAGACATCAGCAGGAAGACACAACCTCATGAGACATCAGCAGGAAGACACAACCTCATGAGACATCAGCAGGAAGACACAACCTCATGAGACATCAGCAGGAAGACACAACCTCATGAGACATCAGCAGGAAGACACAACCTCATGAGACATCAGCAGGAAGACACAACCTCATGAGACATCAGCAGGAAGACACAACCTCATGAGACATCAGCAGGAAGACACAACCTCATGAGACATCAGCAGGAAGACACATGTGCATAACAAAACGTTCATTATAAATTTTTCAAGAGACAAATTCTCTAATATTACAAGGTAGAAAATATGCTAAATTCTGTTTAAAAAAACCACACTTTGAAATAGTTTGATATTATTATTCTGATGAGGGAAAGCGAGGACTCCAGAGCGACAACGTTCTTCTCCAGAGACTCAGAGTTGCGATCCAGGACTCAGCGGTGGGAGGGAGGAAAGGGAAGGAGAGTGAGTGAGGGAGGGAGGGAGGAAAGGGAAGAAGAGGGAGGGAGGGAGGAAAGGGAAGGAGAGAGAGGGAGGGAGAAAAGGGAAGGAGAGTGAGGGAGGAAAGGAGGGGTGATAATTCTCACAACCTTTTAACAGATATTTACACCACCAGACTGGCTGCCGGGTCACCATTTGGAGAAGACCCGGGCCGGATGTACCGGGGAACCTACAACAACAGACTGGCTATCTTACTCTCTACCCCCCCCCCTCCTTCCAACAGTCTACCATCTGCCCATTTTCCTCAACCAAGTTTGGTTACCTTCTACTATCCCACAGATTTTCCCCCGTTCCACCCCCTTTCCCTCACTCTCCCCATCTCCAGCACCCACGCCAAGTTACCTACACCCCACCAAGTTACCTTCACCCCACCAAGTTACCTTCACCCCACCAAGTTACCTACACCCCACCAAGTTACCTACACCCCACCAAGTTACCTACACCCCACCAAGTTACCTTCACCCCACCAAGTTACCTACACCCCACCAAGTTACCTACACCCCACCAAGTTACCTACACCCCACCAAGTTACCTTCACCCCACCAAGTTACCTACACCCCACCAAGTTACCTACACCCCACCAAGTTACCTACACCCCACCAAGTTACCTACACCCCACCAAGTTACCTTCACCCCACCAAGTTACCTACACCCCACCAAGTTACCTACACCCCACCAAGTTACCTACACCCCACCAAGTTACCTTCACCCCACCAAGTTACCTACACCCCACCAAGTTACCTACACCCCACCAAGTTACCTACACCCCACCAAGTTACCTACACCCCACCAAGTTACCTTCACCCCACCAAGTTACCTACACCCCACCAAGTTACCTACACCCCACCAAGTTACCTACACCCCACCAAGTTACCTACACCCCACCAAGTTACCTACACCCCACCAAGTTACCTACACCCCACCAAGTTACCTACACCCCACCAAGTTACCTACTCCCCACCAAGTTATACAGGGGTTGTCGGGACAAGAGAATTAAACACCTTTTATGAAGATATATGTTGTCGCCGTCTCTTGTGGAGACAAATGGAGACAGTTTCCCAGTCTCCTCGCCTTCCTCCTCCGTCTCCTTCTTGAGTGTACTCACCTATTTGTGGTTGTGGGGGTCAAGTCTTGGCTCCTGACCTCGCCTATGTGGCAACCTAGCTCCGCTCAATACAAGCTTTGTGGGTCCTGTCATACCTATTCTTAAAACTATGTATGGAGTACGCTTCTACTTCATTAAGGTCATTTCACGATCTAACTTTAGTGAGGCTGAAGAAGTACTTCCTGATATTCAAGTGATTCATCTGCGTCAATAACTTTCAACTGTGTGCCCCGTGTACCTGTTTCCCGCCTCTCAAAATTCTTTACCTATTCACTCGTACTGAGTATTATATACACTGTTATTATGTCATCCCATTTGCTCAAATCCTTTATTTTTGGGGGGACTAGTCTCATCTTGGTCCTTGGCACAATAATTTCCTATATGATGGTATTGCATGTTTCATAATGGACCTGACATATATTTCTCTTTCTTAAAGTTCCTGAAAGCTAATCTTAGGCTTGAAATTTGCAAATTAGTCGCAGAAGTTAGAGATGATGTACGCCTTTGTCTTCCTCTATTTAGGTAATTGTCATGTTTCCATTGACTTCTTAGTTGAGCTGCTGATTCACGTAGTGAACTCGATAAAGCCCACTGCGTGGGCGAAACGTTGTCAATAAAGGATCACATTATACTGCTTATGTGTTTATTTTTCCATTGTGTCGGTATTTTATACCATTTATTTCCATTCTGTGGCCTCAGAACCCACGGTGACACGTGGTGATTCACGTAATGCTTCTGTGACCCCTTTCAGAACCCATGGTGACACGTGGTGATTCACGTAGTGTTTCTGTGGCCCCTCTCTCAGAACCCATGGTGACACGTGGTGATTCACGTAGTGTTTCTGTGGCGCCTCTCAGAACCCATGGTGACACGTGGTGACTCACGTAGTGTTTCTGTGGCCTCTCTCAGAACCCATGGTGACACGTGGTGATTCACGTAGTGCTTCTGTGGCCTCTCTCAGAACCCATGGTGACACGTGGTGATTCACGTAGTGCTTCTGTGGCGCCTCTCAGAACCCATGGTGACACGTGGTGACTCACGTAGTGTTTCTGTGGCCTCTCTCAGAACCCATGGTGACACGTGGTGATTCACGTAGTGCTTCTGTGGCCTCTCTCGGAACCCATGGTGACACGTGGTGATTCACGTAGTGCTTCTGTGGCCTCTCTCAGAACCCATGGTGACACGTGGTGACTCACGTAGTGTTTCTGTGGCCTCTCTCAGAACCCATGGTGACACGTGGTGATTCACGTAGTGCTTCTGTGGCCTCTCTCGGAACCCATGGTGACACGTGGAATATCAGGGCTAGAATGTACCGACAGGCATGTTAATAAGAGGCAGTATATATTATAAAGTCTTTAGTGGACTAAACTCTTCTCAGTTAAATGACAAACAGCATATCGTATCTTATTACCATGGTGATACCTTATGAGGTTCCATGACCTTTGAAGTGTTCAGTTTACTCAGTTACTTCAATTATTTTCCTGTCAAGAAGAAAGATGGTATCTCACAGAAATGTCTTTTTTTTTTTTTTGACTGGATTTATTCCCGCTTCCACCAACAAAACCTTAAATCGTATATTCAGTTTTTCACAGACTTTGCCGTAGTCTTCTTGTTGATGCGACTGTGTAACAGTTTCACTTCAGATTTGGGTATCACTGTTGTGTTATTCTCAAGTTGCCGTACAGCCTCTCTCCTCATCCGTGTTTACCTCGGTCTTGGCTGTTTTGTTCTCGCTACATTTTCTGTTACTCTTTATATAGTTTTTTTTCATGCTTTTGTCCTTTTATTTTTCGTCTCTCTGCATCGTTAAGAGAATCATGGTTTCTGTTGTTACCATCGTGTCATCTTTTAATATGAATTTCTCTTCCTCCTCGCGACACTCACTTTACTGCATTCAGGAATTCCCTCATTCTTGCATAATCTTTCCTGAAATCTGATTTCTTTTTTTTACCTTTCTGCTACCTGGAGGGTATTCCGGGAATCAGCGCCCCCCGTGGCCCGGTCCACGACTATTGATGTTTATCTCCACAAGGTTTTCGAAACCCTGTACTATATAGGCACTGGCAGCCAGAAGCCTCTGACAGTCACTTAGGACAGGTTTGCTTAACACGAATACTAGGTCCAGTCTTGCTGGGTGATTTACCCTGTGTAATGGTGGAGAGAGGTGGGTGGAGGAGGAGGACTTATGGATTGGGATGTGGTATTCTTGTACTGGGAGACAGCAGTGTTATGGATGTAGATGACCTCGAGTGTCAAACCACTTTTCAATACCTACATAGCTTCTGTATATCAGTGAAAGAATTTGCCGACAAGCGAGACACAATATGCTGTTTAAGGCATTTTACTGAGAAGACGTTATGTCCCATCTCAGAGATGGAGAGAAAAAAGAGAGTATTATAGTGATGAGACGTGAGGTATAGACATTGGCTGGAGATGTGACATGCAGTGATGCTGCTCAGCCAGGAGGAAACTGGGAAGTTCACAATTAAATGGGTCAGTAGACGGACTTCAGTACTTGTACACCGTTTTTTGTAATAGCAGCGTCAAATCAAGTGAGAATACTCGCAAGTTTGGCCAGTGTTTCAGAAATTAGGAATAAACCTAATTTGTGTGTTGTGTTTAGTGGTGACCATCAGAGCAGATGTTAAGCACAGTCGGTCCAGTCTGTTTGATATTTTGATAAGTAGGTTAGTGCTGGGCAATTATATCGTCGTCATATTTAGTGGGAAGCTCTAAAACCGTAGGAGTCATACAGCACTGCAGAATGGGAAGCAGTCAGATTCAGTCCAAGGAAAGGGAGGGTAGTTCCTATTCACTGGATCAAGAGCCCTTCACCATCGTCAAGGCACCTCCCTAGAAGGTTCACGGGGGAGGGAAGTAGATGGTTCAGTGTTGCCATGACCAGTACAAGTGTTGTGTAGATAAAGACGTGTGTATATTTCAAAACATTATTCAGGAAACGTATCGCCACTAGTGTCTTCTTCAGTCAGGGGATCTGTGAAAGCAGTATATTTAGAACAAGAGGTCAGGTGAGCATAAGCAAACAATGAGTAACATTAGAAGTAATAATTACAAGTAACATATTGGGTAATATTTAAAAAAAATTGGACTTGTATATGAGTAGGCAGATATACCTGGTGTAGTTTTCACTGGTGTAGCTTACTGCTAACCAATGAAGGCAGCAGGTGTGACATTCTTGGATGGTGTCAACTAATGGCAGTATCCAGGTTGGAAATACGCACACAAAAAAAAATTCCACAATATTGTTAGTGTTGTCATGGCGGCCTCTGAACCCTGCCGGCAACCTAGGTCATTTTCATGTATAATTAATTTTGCTTCTAAGCACATTTCATGAGGTGGCTGTGCTTGCTACTGTGTTTCAGACATTTCTCTGGTCGCGGTTGAAAGCATTTTTGTGTTCACCTTTTACCTCTAGGTAAAAGGTGTTGCTGCTTCACCCACAAACCTCTTTACACACCCCTCATTAAAATATGACATCCACCAGCCCTGATGGTTGTCTTAGTAATCTGTTCCTTATTAAATCTATTTGTGATCGAAGCGTTTGAAACTATTTTTAAGATAAATGGTATAAAATTGACTGCCTCTTGTAGCCAGAGATGCGTTTGATGCTACATGGCTACAGGCAGAATAATATATTGGACTGGAGTTCCCTCTGTAAATTCGACTTTGTTCCTGTTGAGAGTGAGCGCTGCATGTTTCCTGTAGTCTGCGAAGAAATGAAGAAGGAAGCGCCGTTGTTTGAAGGCTGTGTAATGTATTCACATTCCTCTTGAAGGAACTGTGGGCTGCATATCTTGTGTATTGAGAAGGAATCCTATCATGATGCCCCTTTTAGTTCTGTCATCATGATGGGAGTAAATATGCAGCAATCCGATCTTGTTTGTTTTCGGTATACTTTGAATCAGTCAATAATAATAACAATATTCTTTATTTCTACAAGTACATGATTCAACTGATACAGACTTTAGATATCATTAACTTGCTATTTAGAAAATTTCTTGTTACACAGAGTAAAAAGTAAGTAAATTTATTTAGGTATACGCAAATAGTTACATTATCATACACAGCAGCGTATGTGTAGAGAACCACCCAGGATATCACAGTCACTAGCGAAATGGTTATGAAACAGCTGGACCGACTGAAACAAAATAAATCGCCGGGTCCTGATGAGCTTTTTGCAAGGGTTCTTAAGGAATGCAAAATGGAACTCTGTGAACCAATATCTAACATTTTTAATTTATCTCTTCAAACAGGTGTAGTGTCTGATATGTGGAAGATGGCTAATGTAATTCCTATTTTTAAAGCAGGGGACAAGTCACTACCGTCAAACTACCGCCCAATAAGCCTGACCTCAATTGTAGGCAAATTACTAGAGTCAATTATAGCTGATATTATTAGAAGCCATCTAGATAACCATAATTTGATTAATGATACCCAGCATGGATTCACGAGGGGCCGTTCCTGCCTATCTAATTTATTAACCTTCTTCAGTAAAGCTTTTGAGGCTGTTGATCACGATAAAGAATTCGATATTGTTTATTTAGACTTTAGTAAGGCTTTTGATAGAGTACCGCACCAGAGACTGTTAAAGAAAGTGGCAGCTCATGGCATTGGGGGAAAAGTGCTGTCATGGATCGAGTCATGGCTCACCAATAGGAAGCAGAGAGTGTGCATAAATGGGGTTAAATCCGAATGGGGACTTGTAACAAGTGGTGTTCCACAGGGATCAGTCTTAGGCCCATTGTTATTTATAATATATATCAATGACCTTGATGAGGGAATTACTAGTGATATGAGCAAATTCGCCGACGACACGAAGATAGGTAGGATAATTGATTCATAAGAACATAAGAACATAAGAAAGGAGGAACACTGCAGCAGGCCTGTTGGCCCATACTAGGCAGGTCCTTCACAATCCGTCCCACTAACAGAACACTTGCTCAACCCAATTTTCAATGCTACCCAAGAAATAAGCTTTGACAATTCCATTCACTCAAGTGCGAGTCCCACTCAACATAAGAACATAAGAAAGGAGGAACACTGCAGCAGGCCTGTTGGCCCATACTAGGCAGGTCCTTCACAATCCGTCCCACTAACAGAATATTTGCTCAACCCAATTTTCAATGCTACCCAAGAAATAAGCTTTGACAATTCTACCCACTCAAATCCAACCCCTCTCACTCATGAATTTATCCAACCTAAATTTGAAACTACCCAAGGTCCTAGCTTCAATAACCCTACTAGGCAGACTGTTCCACTCATCAACTACCCTATTTCCAAACCAATACTTTCCTATATCCTTTCTAAATCTAAACTTATCTAACTTGAATCCATTATTGCGGGTTCTCTCTTGGAGAGATATCCTCAAGACCTTATTTATATCCCCTTTGTTAATACCCATTTTCCACTTGTATACCTCGATCATGTCTCCCCTCATTCTACGTCTTACAAGTGAATGTAATTTTAGGGTCTTCAATCTTTCTTCGTAAGGAAGATTTCTAATGCTATGTATTAATTTAGTCATTCTACGCTGAATGTTTTCTAACGAATTTATGTCCATTCTGTAATATGGAGACCAGAACTGAGCTGCGTAATCTAGGTGAGGCCTTACTAATGATGTATAAAGCTGTAATATAACCTCTGGACTTCTGTTGCTAACACTTCTTGATATAAATCCCAGTAATCTATTTGCCTTATTACGTACGCTTAGGCATTGCTGTCTTGGTTTAAGGTTGCTGCTTATCATCACCCCCAAGTCCTTCTCGCAATCTGTATGGCTAAGTTCTACGTTATTTAACTTATAAGTGCTTGGGTTATGGACACTCCCGAGCTTCAGAACCTTGCATTTATCTACATTGAACTGCATCTGCCATTTTTCTGACCACGAATTAAGTTTGTCTAAATCTTCCTGAAGTTCTATGACATCTATGTTTGAATCAATTATCCTACCTATCTTCGTGTCGTCGGCGAATTTGCTCATATCACTAGTAATTCCCTCATCAAGGTCATTGATATATATTATAAATAACAATGGGCCTAAGACTGATCCCTGTGGAACACCACTTGTTACAAGTCCCCATTCGGATTTAACCCCATTTATGCACACTCTCTGCTTCCTATTGGTGAGCCATGACTCGATCCATGACAGCACTTTTCCCCAATGCCATGAGCTGCCACTTTCTTTAACAGTCTCTGGTGCGGTACTCTATCAAAAGCCTTACTAAAGTCTAAATAAACAATATCGAATTCTTTATCGTGATCAACAGCCTCAAAAGCTTTACTGAAGAAGGTTAATAAATTAGATAGGCAGGAACGGCCCCTCGTGAATCCATGCTGGGTATCATTAATCAAATTATGGTTATCTAGATGGCTTCTAATAATATCAGCTATAATTGACTCTAGTAATTTGCCTACAATTGAGGTCAGGCTTATTGGGCGGTAGTTTGACGGTAGTGACTTGTCCCCTGCTTTAAAAATAGGATTCAAGATGTAGATGTCATAGAACTTCAGGAAGATTTAGACATACTTAATTCGTGGTCAGAAAAGTGGCAGATGCAGTTCAATGTAGATAAATGCAAGGTTCTGAAGCTCGGGAGTGTCCATAACCCAAGCACTTATATAAGTTAAATAACGTAGAACTTAGCCATACAGATTGCGAGAAGGACTTGGGGGTGATGGTAAGCAGCAACCTTAAACCAAGACAGCAATGCCTAAGCGTACGTAATAAGGCAAATAGATTACTGGGATTTATATCAAGAACATAAGAACATAAGAACATAAGAAAGGAGGAACACTGCAGCAGGCCTGTTGGCCCATATTAGGCAGGTCCTTCACAATCCGTCCCACTAACAGAATATTTGCTCAACCCAATTTTCAATGCTACCCAAGAAATAAGCTTTGACAATTCTACCCACTCATGCGCGAGTCCCACTCAAATCCAACCCCTCTCACTCATGAATTTATCCAACCCAAATTTGAAACCACCCAAGGTCCCAGCCTCAACAACCCCACCAGGCAGACTGCTCCACTCATCAACCACCCCATCTCCAAACCAACACCCTCCCACATCCCCTCCAAATCTAAACTTATCCAACTTGAATCCATCATTGCGGGCTCCCTCCCGGAGAGACATCCTCAAGACCCCATTTATATCCCCCCCGCTAATACCCATTCTCCACTTGTACACCTCGACCACGTCTCCCCCCATTCCACGTCCCACAAGCGAATGCAATTTCAGGGCCCTCAATCCTTCTTCGTAAGGAAGATTTCCAACGCCATGCATCAATTTAGTCATTCTACGCTGAATGTTTTCTAACGAACCCATGTCCACTCTGCAACACGGAGACCAGAACCGAGCTGCGCAATCCAGGTGAGGCCCCACCAATGATGCATAAAGCTGTAATACAACCTCTGGACTTCTGTTGCTAACACTTCTTGATATAAATCCCAGCAATCTATTTGCCTTATTACGTACGCTCAGGCATTGCTGTCCTGGTTTAAGGTTGCTGCTTACCACCACCCCCAAGTCCCTCTCGCAATCCGTACGGCTAAGTTCTACGTCACCCAACTCACAAGTGCTTGGGTCATGGACACTCCCGAGCCTCAGAACCCCGCACCCACCCACATTGAACTGCATCCGCCACTTTTCCGACCACGAACTAAGTTTGTCCAAATCTTCCTGAAGCTCCACGACGTCCATGCCTGAATCAACCATCCCACCCATCCTCGCGTCGTCGGCGAACTTGCTCACATCACCAGTAATTCCCTCATCAAGGTCACCGATACATACTATAAATAACAATGGTGTGATATACCGTCCCCCAAACTTAGATAGGGACCAAGGGAGACCACCATGGGAGGAAATTGTTAAGGCCACAACGCACGATAACGTAGTTATTCCGGGTGACTCCAACTCTAGTCAAATTGATTGGAATTTCTTGACTGGGAATCCAGAATCTAACGACTTCCTAGAAGCAGTTCAAGATTGTTTTTTGAAGCAGCTTGCGACAGAACCCACAAGGGGAAATAATCCGCCTGACCTAGCTCCGGCAAACAAGGAAACCCTTGCTAATAACCTAGAAATTACAGAGGAACTCGGCGCAAGCGACCACAAATCAACCACCTTTGGCACTGAATGGAAGCTTCATAGTAGGAATAACTCAGCAACGGTCCCAGACTTTCGCCTAGCAGCTTACAATGGACTCAGAGAACACTTATCATCTGTGGACTGGGGTAATGAAGAGAGCTATCAATATGACAGTTTTCTGAACACTATACATGCTGCCCAAAGAACATTTATAAGAACATAAGAATGGAGGAACACTGCAGAAGGCCTACTGGCCCATACAAGGCAGGTCCTTATCAAAACCACCACTACCTAAAAATTTATTCCCGTACTCACGACACAAATCAAACCCAGCCCCTCCCACTCATATATTTGTCCAATCTCTTTTTAAAGCCACCCAAGGTCCTAGCCTCTATCACAGTACTCGGAAGATTGTTCCACGCATCTACAACTCTGTTCGAAAACCAGTACTTGCCTATGTCCTTTCTAAATCTAAATTTATCCAATTTAAATCCGTTATTTCTCGTTCTTACTTGGTTCGATATCCTCAGTATTTTATTAATATCTCCTTTGTTTATGCCCATCATCCACTTGTACACCTCGATGATATCTCCCCTCATTCTACGTCTCTCCAGAGAGTGGAGATTCAACGCTCTAAGTCTATCTTCATACGGGAGATTTCTTATACTGTAAATCATTTTAGTCATTCTTCTTTGTATGTTCTCCAATGAATCTATATCCATCCTGTAGTAAGGAGACCAAAACTGAGCTGCATAATCCAAATGAGGTCTCACTAGTGATGTATAGAGCTGTAAAATAACTTTTGGACTTCTGTTGCTTATACTTCTTGAAATAAATCCTAGTAATCTGTTAGCCTTATTGCGCACACTTAGGCACTGTTGTCTTGGCTTTAGATTTCTGCTTACCATGACTCCCAAGTCTTTTCACATTCTGTATGATCAAGCTCAACTTCACCTAGTTTATAAATTCGAGGGATATTTTCATTACCAACGACAAGCACCTTACACTTGTCCACATTGAACTTCATCTGCCACTTTTCAGACCAAGACATTAATTTATCCAAATCCTCCTGGAGTTCACTGTTATCCTCCTCAGAATGAATTATACGGCCTATTTTTGTATCATCAGCAAATTTACTCATGTCACTTGCAATTCCTTCATCAAGGTCATTAATGTAAATTATGAACAACAATGGGCCCAAAACTGATCCTTGTGGAACGCCACTAGTGACAAATCCCCATTCAGATTTGACCCCATTAATGGAAACTCTCTGCTTTCTATTGGTAAGCCATGCCTCTATCCATGCTAGAACTTTACCTCCTATACCATGAGCTGCCACCTTTCTTAAGAGTCTCTTGTGAGGTACTCTATCGAAGGCCTTACTGAAATCCAAGTAAACTATATCATATTCTTTATCACTGTCTACTGCCTCAAATGTTTTATTGAAAAACGTCAGTAAATTTGTCAGGCAGGAACGACCTCTCGTAAACCCATGCTGAGATTCATTAATCAAATTATGTTCTTCAAGGTGACTTCTGATAATATCAGCTATAATTGATTCTAATAATTTGCCTACTATAGACGTGAGGCTTATATTACAGCTTTATACATCATTAGTAAGGCCTCACCTAGATTACGCAGCTCAGTTCTGGTCTCCATATTACAGAATGAACATAAATTCGTTAGAAAACATTCAGCGTAGAATGACTAAATTAATACATAGCATTAGAAATCTTCCTTACGAAGAAAGATTGAAGACCCTAAAATTACATTCACTTGTAAGACGTAGAATGAGGGGAGACATGATCGAGGTATACAAGTGGAAAATGGGTATTAACAAAGGGGATATAAATAAGGTCTTGAGGATATCTCTCCAAGAGAGAACCCGCAATAATGGATTCAAGTTAGATAAGTTTAGATTTAGAAAGGATATAGGAAAGTATTGGTTTGGAAATAGGGTAGTTGATGAGTGGAACAGTCTGCCTAGTAGGGTTATTGAAGCTAGGACCTTGGGTAGTTTCAAATTTAGGTTGGATAAATTCATGAGTGAGAGGGGTTGGATTTGAGTGGGACTCGCGCATGAATGGGTAGAATTGTCAAAGCTTATTTCTTGGGTAGCATTGAAAATTGGGTTGAGCAAATATTCTGTTAGTGGGACGGATTGTGAAGGACCTGCCTAGTATGGGCCAACAGGCCTGCTGCAGTGTTCCTCCTTTCTTATGTTCTTATAACCCAAAAACGTCAGCGCATTTCGGGCAACTTATCTTTTTTCCCAGAATGCGACCCACGACACCCAGGTACCTACTTACTGCTAGGTGAATAGAAGTGTTAGGAAATATGCCCAACGTTTCTCCAGTGACCGAGATGGATCCCAGACTCCCAATGTGTGAGGTGAGGACGCTGCCCACGAAGCCACGGGACCCCCTTGCCTGTGTGGAGTAACTCAAAGAGTGGCAGTTAGTTCTCTCTCTCTTCAAGTGTGAATTTTATGGTTGGCTCCAAGCTGTTGTTGGTGTTGATGCTCAGCACGCCGAGCCTCCTGGGCAAGATGACCAAAATATCATCGATGTTGCAGTCAAGTGACTGAGTCAGGGATGGCTGGCAGTATGAGATTGGTTTCTTGATTCTCCATATATAAATTAGCCAGGATTGCGCTTCTGAATGAGTCTATGGCTCACCCTTAATTGTAGCACAGAGCTCTACTAAGTCAACAAAATCTTGGCATGGTATGGGTACGTCTATATCATTATTGAACTTGTCTCGCAGGTCAATCACTTGTTTAACAGGAACATTTATGTATTGGGCCATAGCGTCGAAACGTGCGAGTTTCTTGTCCAATATATTACGTTCTTTGATGCGATTTAGACGATCACCTTAATGCTTAACGTGCGCCTGGTTGATTGTACCTAAAGATTTAGAAAGATGTTTTGCTAATATCCGTGACAGGTTGGAGCTGGATACTGGATTCGTCTTAGGTAGCCCAAAAAAAACTGCATGACTGGGACTGATGGGGCGTAAGTGTGAGAGCTGTTTACCCCACTCGGTCTTTCCTGAGGGTTTTACCGGCATTAATCAGAAAGGAATGTGTCCGTAGACTGACATTCGTGAACGTGTAGCTGTTGTGTCATTTAGCAGGTCGTAAATTTTGACATAATCAATCAGCTGTAAGCTAAATCTATCAACTGTACGCTATGAGGATGCTACTCCGTCCCATCCTTGAGTACGTGAACGTAGCCACCTGGTAAGACAAAACTGTTCTGAAAAAACTCCTGCTATAAGTCACTCCACGAATCCTTTATGGACTTTGGAGTCCTTAATCTTGTGGTTTTTGACAATGTTGAGTTCTAATTTGAATTTCTGTATTCCGGCGACAAACTGAAGGCCAAGGCTGAGTGCTTCACCTTGGAGGTCACTGAGCAGGAAGAAAGGTTCACGGTACATGCCCTCCCAGCGCCATGGGATGGATGGATGGATGGCATGGGATGGAAAGTTTCCTAGTGAGGCTCTTTTGTAAATTAGAAGAGGTCATTATACTCAGTACGGCTTTAAAAGTGCGTCTGTCTGGCTCTGGGAGGACCGAGAGATACAAGTGTGCTTTGTGGGAAGCATCCTTTGAGAGTTGCTAGCAGTCTAGACAGTAGTGGAATGTGGCTGGAGAGAACTGGTGTCTGGAGTAAGGTGGTGAGTTCACCTCGGTGCTACCATCTCCTACATACAGTCGCCTAGGAAGTTAGAAGTTAGAGTCCTAAGGCTTACAGGAGGAAAGAAAAATGGTGTCTAGAAAAAATCCGTCTTAAATACTGTATCAAATAGCTAGGAAGGTATGGTCATACCGACAATATGTTGGTATGTAGATGAAATATTAGATAAAAATACAACTGCTGCTCTTGGTTTCGGTTTAAGTTTTGCAACTTCAAAAAAACTTAATAATGTTGAAATTGCAAAAGCCTTTTGTAATTTAGAAAAATCCTCTGATTTATCCACTGATGAAATTAATATTAGTAAGGGGATGGTATATAGCTCAATGTTAAAACAAAATATTCCCAATTGCCCTCAAAGATTTTTTTAAATCTTATGATTCACTTTTGAATAATAAAAATTTGCGTCTTACTAAAGCAGATAAAATAAATGCAATTGTAATTATGAAAGAAACCGATTACCAAGATAAAATGAATATTAAATAACTGTTTTCCCTTTTTAAGTCACCTCTTTGGGATTTCCGACTCCACAATTGAAAAGTGCAGGAGGATGGGATTAAAATCACCAGCTAGTAGAGTGGGAACATTTCTACTAAGTAACCCATGCAAAGGGATAGAGGCTATATATGACTGCCGAGGAGGGAAATAGGCAGTTGCAACTATTAATCCAAAAGGAGGTAGTTATTTCCCACGGGCAAGAATGTTGTCCTCATCAAAAATGAATGGGACGAAAGCCATGCCCTTTTTTTAACTGGGATGGCCCACTCCACTGAAGGGCCCTCTGATTTCTCTATAGTATAATACCAAGTAACTTAATATGTTGGTCTTCCCTTGCAGCTGTCTCATTAAGGAGAATGATATCAGGGTTATGGTTACACAATTCAACCTCAAGGAGGAAACGGTTATTAAAGAAATGTTTTATATTAACTTGAACAATTTTTATTCCCATTATTGCTTCTTGTTCGCATGATTTTGGAGTCTAGATACGGCTCCAGTACTACGAGTGCTTCGTCTTTCCTCGCCCATACTTCCCTACTTGATTCATCAGAGAAAGAAGAGTAGTTTGAGTAGTTTGTTGCGTTCCGATCACGTCTACGTCTTCACTGCAATTGGAGACATCTAAAGAATCATTAGAGTCTTCTGATTGAAGGGGTGTGGTACATCCATGTACTGGCCTCAAAGTTTTCCCCCAGAGGGGAGACATTGGTTGCTCCAAATGAGAGTTCGTCCAATCCATAGAACTATTACGTAAAGGGCATTTGCTTTAACAGGGTCAGCTTCAAAGCGGTATTTTGAGCACCAATGTCTGGTGCAGGTTCATTGGTATTAATACTGAAGCACCTGGCGTTGAAACAGGTTCTGTCAATACATTAGTAGGGGAAAGGGAAGGAAGGTTGCTCATGTATGGGAGTTGTGGTGGGCACATACGTCCTATCTTGGGGAGGTTGATCCATAATCAACTGTACATTATTTGGAATATTTATGGGAGCAAACCCATTAGCCACTAAAAAGTCATTGAAGATGGAGGAACAGAGTTTAACATTGTTTCCAGCAATCTCCTTGGCCAGCATGAACAGAAGAGGACCTCTCTCTGCCTCAGAGGATCCAGGAGATTTAGGTAGAGGTGCTGATTCTGGAACTTGAGACACAATAGGGGAAGAATGGGGCGCTGCAGGAGGGGCAGTAGTCCAAACATTGAACTGGCAGAGGTGGCTGGAGGAGGCCCACCATATCCAGGAGGTTTGGAAATGATGCTTGAGACATTGTTGGAGGTGCTTGAGTAGTGGGTTTTGCAGAAGTTGCCTGTTTCTTGGCCTCTAGAATTTTCTGAATAGCATCTTTCCTAGCAGGACAGTTTGGGGAAACAGCATGATGTTTCCCATGGCAAATGACACACTTGGGGTTATTTTTATTATCACAAACCCTGAAAAGATGCTCACCAGAGCATATACTGCAAACAGGTGTTTGTTTGCTACATTTATTTGAAGTATGTCCAAACTCATAGCATTTAAAACATTGCATAACATGGACATATCTCTCCAGAGATATTTGATCAGGAGGGCATCTGGTACCAGAGTATTTAAATCCATGCTGACACAAGAATTTAGCTTCATCTGGAGTTTGCAGGATCAATTTAAGTGAGCAGCGATTGCTGGAAGGCTGCGAAAATTTGTATGCCTTAAGCACTGTAATTTCTGGGTTATCGGTATTTAGGTCTGCAATAAGTTGTTCTGGAGAGCAGTCTCGCAAAAAACTACTTATCCTTGCAACAAATACAGTCCTTTGAGCCTGATAACTCTCAGGAGGAATGGGGATAACTCCCAGAGTCTGTAATTTCTCAAGAACATCAGGTTTAAGCAATTGAAGTAATTCTTCCTCAGAAGAGAGGAGCAGAACTGCACCAGAGCTGGTCTTAAAAAGATCAACCGGTGCAACAGTGGAATTGGAGCAAATGCATTGCAGAATTTCCCTATTAGATTTCAGGTTGTCTGGAACCCGTATCCTTACTCGTATGCGTGTCATGATGCCTGGGAAGGTACATCAGACACATCAACATTACCTTAAAAAAAAGTAAAACTTTCCTGCGAGTGAGACCTAGACATCCTAAGTCGGCTGACTTATGAAGGTCAGCCCCTAACGACAGCCTACCCTCGAGCAGTGAGGGGGACAGCCTACCCTCGAGCAGTGAGGGGGACAGCCTACCCTCGAGCAGTGAGGGGGACAGCCTACCCTCGAGCAGTGAGGGGGACAGCCTACCCTCGAGCAGTGAGGGGGACAGCCTACCCGGGGCAGGAGGGGACAGCCTACCCTCGAGCAGTGAGGGGGACAGCCTACCCTCGAGCAGTGAAGGGGACAGCCTACCCTCGAGCAGTGAGGGGTAACCTACCCTCAAGCAGTGAGGGGGACAGCCTACCCTCGAGCAGTGAGGGGGACAGCCTACCCTCGAGCAGTGAGGGGACGCTACCCTCGAGCAGTGAGGGACAGCCTACCCTCGAGCAGTGAGGGGGACAGCCTACCCTCGAGCAGTGAGGGGGACAGCCTACCCTCGAGCAGTGAGGGGGACAGTCTACCGAGCAGTGGGGACAGCCTACCCTCGAGCAGTGGGGGGAAGTCTACCCTCGAGCAGTGAGGGGACAGGGCCCAAGACAGAGATCGACCGGATTTTAAAACCACACGGGCTACTGGATGGTCAAAATGTCTTGTGTTAACTCGCCAAAGGCGAAGTTGCTGAAAAAGAAGAAGATAGGAAAGTCAGAAGGATAGCAGTGTAAAAAGTGTGTGTGTATGGGCCAGTGTAAATGTTCGGTGGGGTAGGATGGGGGAGGATGGGGGGATGGGAAGGGGGGGGAAACAACAACATCACCGCCTTACCCTTTTGAAGGGATGGGGCTCAAGTGACAGCAACAAGTTTTCCTCTCAGCTCTGGTCGAGAATTACTCAGGTCAAAAATTTGGGGAATCAGTGTTCAACGGAGCCAGACGACGACGACCTCTCTCGCGGCGGCAGCGGGGGAATCTTTGTATATCTTTATCGGGGAGACCACTAGTCATACCCCCGGGTTACTTGTTTACCTACCAGCCGGCCCCCCCTTTGTCACGGACCGACCTAACTTGAGCTTACCACCCGTGGTATTGGCATAAGTTCAAAATCCACTCCTGACCAGGAGTATGTTCATGACTTTCATAAAGTGTCATACGCTCTTTGGAGTAGCCTTGGGAAATTCCCCCTTTTAAGGGTTTGTTAAGTCTCTAGTAGGGTTTTAAAAATTTCTATTCACCCCGACTTACGGTGATAGCTTGTATTAGCTGAGTTTTGCTCAGTATTCCAATTATTGTCTCAAGAAAATGTACTTGATGTTTCAATTGATGTTTTATATTCTCTGCCTTTATTGAGGCATTGGTCTCAGTTTTTTATGGCGAAACGTTGAGGGAAATATTGTTTGTATGAAGCTCGTGTCATTTAGTATGAATAGGTACGAGACAATAAGTCATATACACTGTTTTCGAATAAAGTGTATCATGATGATTCCCGCAATAGAGATAACTTTATAAATATACTGAATAATTATATGAATTCCTTTATTTTAAAATTTTCCCAAATTTTACTTGCTTGGGTCAATCTCCTACAAATTATCCTAATACCATAATGATTTTCTCTAACGATGAAACAATCAAACCTTTATTTAAATATCTTTTACGACGGGCCAAAACAGGCTAAAAATTGAGGCTGATCGTAACGAAGGTCAGAAGTTTTTTTCAAGTGATGCAATATTCCGCAAAAAATATTATGTTTATGGAGGACTGATCCATTATAGAAGTCCTGGAATCGGGCTTATTTCTCACCAATGAAAAATTGTTCATAAAAAGACGACCTCATCAATGTCGGTGTTCCCTGGTCCATGATTTTTCTGAGTGCACTACCAGTTGTGGGCCCTCGTGGCAGTTTTTGTTTACACAGAGCACGACGTGTTCATGTGTGAATGTATGATAGGTGGCACCCACTCACATTCCCTCCTCCACTACCATTACACACATCACTATAACTGTCATCACCAACACCACTATCAACATTGTGTTCATTACATTTATCAGCAGTGATATATTCAACATTAATGCAATGTGGTTAACCTCATCACACTCGGACCCACTTTATGGACCTTTCACTATTACTAACATTAGGAGACCACCCCTCATCCACTTGGCACCACCTATTCACACATCACTATTTAACATTATGGAACCACGCCTCATCCACCTCGGCATCACTATAGTACACTCATAACATTACAACATCAGAACAGCACGCCTCAGCATGATGCTCACTATAGTTATCAACACAGCTGTTGGGTCGTCATTGCCGTCAGTAGACAACCACCATCACCTTGTTCATCAGCCTTACACTCGCTTTCAGAATTTGTGACAATCTTGCTATTGGTATGTCTCACATCTTTCTTTGTGCTGCTCAAGTTGTTTTCAGGAGAAATTGTGTCTCCAGTAGTCCTATGTGGGACTTCAGGTTGTATACCACCGAGCAGACAGAACATCTGGAGACGTGAAGCCGGTCAGCTGAGCTCGGTGCACTGCAGCTGACTCAAGCTAGACGCATTGACAGCAGACGTGGAGTTTGTTGATGTGCTTCCCAGGTGAAGGCTCAACCCCATTGTCTGAGGGCAGGCATGAGCCAGTATTCAGACCCAGGTATCTGGAGGCCTTGGGGGTCATAATGGGAGGTGCAGGGTGGTGCGGTTGGCTGCGATGTGGGCAGCCTCACACTGCAGCGGCATGAGCTGCTGTGACTCCTGAAGTCTTGAATTGATACATCGTTAGCAACAGTCTGGTGCTGTTTGATCAAATCATAACACCGTTCAGGAAGAATGAGCATGGCCACACGCACACCATGTGACTAGCTTGGCATTTCCGGCAATGTGGCTAACGTTGACACTCTAAATCGACGTTGGAGGTCTGTACAATGCAATGTTATAGCGCCTGTTGAGGGAGCACGGGAGTGAATATAGCGTGGCAAAGTCCCCTGGCAATCCACTCAGCTAATATCAGATCGTTGGGAAGCGACGAGGGCTTGAACTTGCTCTGACACCAGATATTTAGGATTCAAGTGCTTGTTGACGTTGTATATGACAATGAGCACTTTAGGTCCTAGTGGGCAGCTCGGAGTTTGATGTTGGCATATTCTTTAGAAAGTTTGTCTATAAATGTTGAATCATTAGGCACAAAATACGAGTTATCCTCATCATGGAGAAACTTGATAGTTTTCTCTGGGTTGTCTACACTAGCTTCATACAAACCAATTACACTTACTCTCTTGATCAGTGTTGTTAGGAAATCTAACGACAGCTTTGGGAGGTGTGCCCCTGTATTTTTGGCAGCTTTCTGAAGCCTCGTTCCTTTCCGAGAGTGTTTACTAAGGTATGTTTCAAATCTGCCTTCACCATCATTTCACGTCATCAAGACCATCAACTATACTCATAGCTGACAGCAGTTTCACATGGCGATGGGCGGTGTATAGGAGGTCAAGGGACATTCCACCTCACTAGACAAAGGCAATATGGTGTCAGTGGCCTGGGTCTTTTCAAGGTCATTAACTGAGCCAAGTCTTGCGAGTTACCAAACACTCAATACTCTTAATTACTCCAAACTACAGCACTTAACAAATAATCAAAAACAATTTACACAATGTATGGTAGACATAATGATTGCAAATTGTTACTATTACAATCTAAGCTTGTGCTAAACCCACTAGATGAGATGGCAAGAAAATAGATGTTAACAGCTGACCTTGCACATCACAGTTGAAAGGTAACTGAATTATCAAGAAAGTGTTCATGAAACTGAACATCATGAAGAGTAAGCTTGTTCACAGTAAATGGATAATTTTAACTGAACAAATTTACTTAATGTTATAAAATAGCATAAGTTACTCACAGCACAGATGAATAGTACAATTTGAAATATAAATAGTTCTGGGAATTTAAGTCAAGTTTCAGTCTGAATGGAAAAATGTATTAGGAAACACAGCACAACACTAGGACAAGCAACCCAATTGTGCAACCGTAATTGATAGTTCAGCAACACTGAGCGGAGAATGATACACTGAGTTCAAAAATGTAAGAAGTCACTGCATGGATTACCTGGGCTGGCTTGGTGGCCTTGATGTTCTCGATGCAGGAAAAACGTTCACTCACTAGACACCGCAATAAAGTGTCAATGGCATGAGGCACAGTGCCGCTTTTCAAGGTCAACACCGGGCCACGCCCTGGAGGTTACCAAACACTGCAATACCTCGTTAATTTACTTCAAACCTGCAGCACTTAACCAAGAATCAAAACCAATTTACAATGTATAGGTAGAGATATAATGATTGTAATTGTTATTATTGCAATCTTAACTAGGCGCTAAGCCCACTAGATAAGATGGCAAGGAAAATAGATATTAACAGGCTGACTCTTGCGTACCCAGTTTAAAGGTAACCCAATTACTAAAAGAAAGTTTCGAAAAGAACATCATGCAAGAGTAAGCTTGTTTTTTAAAATGCAAAATTTTACCCCGAAAAAAAAATTAACCAATGTTATAAAATACAAATTTAAAAACCACGCAAAAAGATGAATAGTTTTAAATAGTTCAAAAAAATTTTCAGTCAAGTTTCAGTCTGAATGGGAAAATGTTTGGAAACACACACAACACTAGGACAAAAAAAATTTAAATTTTTAACTGTATTTATAGTTCAGAACACTGAGGGGGGAATTCACTGATTTAAATAAATGTAAGACTTTGGGGAGGTAAAAGTGTCCTGCCCAAGTCTTACGATGTTGGATGCATTGTTAAATTTTTTTATATTTTTTTTATAAAAACAAAAGGAATTTAAAAAAACTTTGAACACTATACAAAAATTAAATTATATAGTGACAAATACAAAGAAAAGTACGAGACCACTCCCCTTGTGGTGCTGGGAAAATAACCACTTAAAACTAACTTCCCGATAAAATATAAAAACCCATTTTTTAAAAAAAAGACCACAGCCACTATATCCAATAAGGAACTAAAACCTACATAAAAATATGCATAAATATTCGAATACCCCCAACCTAAGAGGCCAAGGCATTAAGACTGCCATTTTTAAAAATTTTTTAAAAATGTGTTTACGTAAATTACATAATAGCAAATTCGAAGTCTTATCGAACCACCAAGTTGTAAGTTATTATCCAAATATAAAGGAATAACCATCTAAATGATGGGTAATCCATCAAGACTCATAACAAACACTTGTCACATATCACTTACAAGGCCAACCAATTTCCTTCCCCATCCCTAAGACTACTCCTATCTCTGAATACAAGCACGTATCCAACCCGGATATATCACCAAAAACATACAAAATTTTAAATACACACACAAAAAAAAAAGAACTTAAAATGTAACATAATCTATGTATAGAATACCCTTAATCATCATACAAAATTTTTTCCCCCAAAAAACCCATAAAAATAAGGTTAAATTAACCAAAAACAAAACAAAAGTAAATATTTACTTTCCTAACGCAATGAATGATGTATATGAAAGATAAAATAACATTATACAATGACAATGATAATTAAAAAAAACCTTTTGATACCACCAATTTTTGGTAAATTTCAATAACTCCCCAACAAATTTTAATTACCTATTTTTTGAGTACTGATGAAAAAAATTACATTTGATAACAATATTAAATGATCCCTACAGCGCAGGGGAAATATACCTTCCTGTCTCATAAAACAAAATAATTACCATGCTCCAACACTTCAGAAAGCCCCCAGGGATTTTTTCCCCTTTAACCTGGTTTTGCGTCAAGAAAATAAGTCCAAAAAGTTCATCCTGTCATCCTCATACCACCAAAACCTTCCGCAGCTGTCTTTTCCCCCTTTCTCAATAAAAGATTTGCGCCAGTC